>JAVFBW010112970.1:0-16023 GCA_034783835.1 Mopalia ciliata | reverse complement strand
GGGGGGGGCGCCAATAGGGACAAAACCGACTACAAAAAACGATTGTGGAAATTTTAATAGAAAATAATATAACAATGAAATAAAATAAATAAAATTGACCCCTACACATTTATTTACAGCAAAATCCCATCCTAAATAGTCATTTGAACATCCTATTGACATAAGTGTGTCGAGTAATTTTCAATCATCTCATTTTACAAAACGTCATATAGGAAGCACACCCGCAATTTGGGTGTCGACTATCCCACCTCAGTAAGCCGGGTTGGGTCCAATTAGAGCCGTCTATGCCCGGAAGCTCTGAAAGCCGGGTTGCATCCAATTAGGGCCGCCTATGCCCGGAAGATCGCCAAGCTGTGAATTTATTCTAGAGATGGGACAACAAACTGCGCACTTTTATACTTTGACATCAGACCTATACCAAAGAATAAGAAAACCCTGTGCTCGTATAGATTATGTAGCTGATTCAGTACCACTTATTATAAACCGAAACCAAGGTTAGGCCTCTCTCGTAAGCACCGAATGCATGTAGTCAATCCCATAAAATGACTTTTTTTTATTGTGATCTAATCTACCACACTTTAACCAAAAACTATGAAATACTGATACACGTGATCTGATTGAACTTAAACAATTTTGTATATTTAGGAAGAGGAGTGATCAATGCTTCTTCGATGCTTTTTCTTGTTCAAATTTTGCAACATGTTGCTGTTGAAATGGTCCGGTGCTTTTAAACGGATAGACTAAGTTTGGCAAGTACACAACCAAATATCCTAAACCGATTCATGTAATGTTTAAATTTCTACCCACCCGAAATTAATTTCCACCCGCCCGAAATTGATTTCAGTTTGCCCCGAAATTAATTTTTACCCGCCCTGAAATTCATTTCTACTCGCCCCGAAATTAATATCCAACAGCCTGAAATTAATTCACACGCGTCCAAACACTTATACAGTGTGAGTGTAATAACATTACCACGCTAAATCCCAATTAAGTAACCAACCGTCTCGTATTTATTTATTGCCAGTTGATTCGAAATTGGTTTCCCTCGCCTATTGGCCTGACACGCCCTATGTGAATGGATTAATCTTAATTGCGGCGTTAAACCCCAATCAAACAAACAAACAAAATAAACATCTATTTCGGGGCGGGTATAAATGAACTTCGGGGCTTGCATAAATTAATTTCAGGGCGATTGAAAATTAATTCAGGGCGAGTAGAAAATTAAAGAAAAAAAAATAATGCAAAATAGAAAAAAGAAAATTCATGTCCCCTATGAGCCACCCTACAAATGGTCATATGTTATTGTATACCTGAATGTTGTGAGCTTTAAACTATAATGATAAATTAAAATTTTATTGTCCATAAACATTACCAACACTTGATGCTGAAAACTGTTCTGGCCGAAATAAACAGAATTGTCAAAACCTGCAGGCATCGGCCTATAGCTATAATTAAGTGGTATAAGGCACCTTAATACGCTACTGCATGCAATAAAATAAATATAATATGACAATATAGTATAATTGTTGCAACGTTCCAGTTTCCTCAACTGGGGAAGTGGGGATCCAAACGCTGTATCATCCTTGTACAGACCAATCACCGATCAGTATTTCAATGAAATCAACGAATCAATGAAATTCACCTGCAAAGGTAACAAGCTGTACATAGTTCAATTGTTAATTGTTCTCACCTAATTCTCACCCCATGGTGACCACACTGTCTTTACAACTTCTATTGTTCCCCAACTGTATATATAGGCCTAACGGAATGTTTTACACTACCTACACATATCTTGAAAATGGAATAAGAATTTTCCGAAAGCTTGATTGCCAAAATGTACAAATTATTTGTCGTTATTATTTCAATAATTTGTTTAGCGAAGCCGCTTCATAATAGTATTTACTATATCATCTACTATGTTATTGTTATAGACGACCACAGTGTGTCTATGCTTCCCAGTCTGCTGCAATCAAGTTAATTGCAGTGTACGAGCACCAGGAAGCCTCGTCACACAAACACCGCCACCTTTCACGGAGAAACATCGTATGACTCCTTTTACTCATTGGATCGTTTCAGTGGGAAATATAAAAACCGTCTTGTCTTAGTGTGTCATCTAAAGGGCTTTTCTGGCTATACTAAAGGTTGTTTAAGTGGCATTTTAGAAGTTGTAGATGATCATGATCATATAGATGATGTGTTATCACTTGTTTTGATATACTAAAGGTGCTTGCTATTAAATTTCAAGGATAATGCCATATACATATATACATGTAGCCAGCGCTGACCCGGCTAACCAGATCCCACTTTGAATCTCGGTGAAAGCAAACTACATTGTCTTTCTATACATTTGCCGTGTATACCAACACGCATGTCTTACAGTTTGTTTCGTGTGTGTATCAACATGCATGCTTTTCGTCTTGTATTTTGTGCGTGTATAAATACGCATGTCAGCTTGTGTTTCGTGTTTGTATCAACACGAATGTGTTACAGCTTACTAGTATGTTTCGTGTGTGTATCAACACGCATGTCTTACAGCTTGCATTTCGTGTGAGGATCAACACGCATGTCTTACAGCTTGTTTTTCGGGTGTGGATCAACATTCATGTCTTATAACTTGCGTTTCGTGCGTGTATCAATACGCAAATCAGCTTGTGTTTCGTGTTTGTATCAACACGAATGTGTTACAGATTATGTTTCGTGTGTGTATCAACATTCATGTCTTACAGCTTGCATTTCGTGTGTATATCAACATGCATGTCTTACAGCTTGTGTTTCGTGTGTATATCAACATTCATGTCTTACAGCTTGTGTTTCGGGTGTGTATCAACATTCATGTCTTACAGCTTGTGTTTCGGGTGTGTATCAACACGCATGTCTTACAGCTTGTCTTGATTTGTTTTGTGTTTTCTTTTCTACATGCATTGCTTGAAAACTCTCTTAAAATACTGTAGATCTGAATGAAAAATGTTGGTTAAGCACGGTGTTGTGGTTTTAATGACTAATTGTTTTCCTTTCACCATGTCAAACTGTAGACCGGAAAGGCCAATTGTCCTACAAAACAAATTTCACCTCACTCCAACGATGATGGGGATGACCTTGGATTTACTCCGCCCTGGAAATTGTTCAGCAGATCCTAGAATTTTTATGATCAATGGGTGTATTATAACAGCTGGTGCTTATATGAAGCTAGAACATTGGGCTAGGGTCCATATTATGAACAGGCGGCATTGTTTCTGTAATACTATTTTAACTAAACTATACGTGCACTCTGATCGTTACGTTGTATGTAAAGATAACATATAATATAATAAAAACTATAATATACAATATTGTTTTCGTTCATACACCGGAACTTTAATGTACAATGTTAACTGTATTTCCATAGGACAAGCACTGTTTACAGATGGTTATAAACCTCATATACACTGCAATACTTTTGTCTAGCCACTGATTATCTAGATCAGTGGCTTCAAGTGGTGATATTCCTATCGAACTGATTGCTCTTGGCATGGCTACGATGTGCATCTTGTTATATAAAATGTAGTTGAGATCGACACAAGATTCGTACCAGTCTGTCCGACTGCGTCGACTGATAGGTTTCACCCGAACACATGGTATCGCTATATATAAAGGGTTACGGAGATTCCATGCGACTTTTCATGGCTTTTTTGTGTTCTGGACAAGCCTCATACACCCAAACTCTTGGAAGTCAGCCAATCAGCGACGAGCCATATACACCCAAACTCGTGGAAGTCAGCCAATCAGCGACGAGCCTCATACACCCAAACTCATGGAAGTCAGCTACCTGGACAAGCCTCAAACACCCAAACTCGTGGAAGTCAGCCAATCAGCGACGAGCCTCATACACTCAAACTCGTGGAAGTCAGCCATCTGGACAAGCCTCATACATTCAAACTCGTGGAATTCAGCCAATCAGCGACGAGCCTCATACACCCAAACTCATGGAAGTCAGCCAATCAGCGACGCTGTATCGCACAACAGTCATAGATAGTTCTTTTCAAACATCTTCAAACTGCAACATTTGATGAAAACCGTCGCCGTGTTTCCTCCATGCCTTGAAGAGGCCTAAAGCACGTCTGCGATGAAAGGTTAAATCGTACCTGATCATTACACAATGAGACTCCAATAGAACAATTACTTAATCTGGATATTATTTTAGCTATGAACGGAAAACCTGCTCTTGGTCATGTTTAAAAGGTGATTTCAAGCACTGGTTTCCGTCATTATTTTACACTTGGTCGCCGTATAATCTTCAACTGTTGTTAAATCGGCTTTTTCCCTTGGCCGGTCGATTTAGCAGAAAACCCTAGATGGGACAAGCTTATGTGCTCTTATTCGACCCCGATAACAAGATAGAGGTTTGTAATGTGCCAAGGTTTATACACACATGTCTTAACCGTGGCTCGCAAAAATGCTCATAGTGGACATGATTTTTATTTTTTATTTTGTATTATTATTATTTATTTGTTTTAATTTCTACCCGCCCCGAAATAAATATCTACCCACCCCGAAATTGATTTCAACCCGCCCAAAAATTTTAATCTACCCTGGCCGAAATTCATTTTCTCCCTCCCCGAAATTTATTTCTACCCGGTCCGAAATAGATTTCTACCAGCCTGAAACTAATTTCCACCCGCCCCGAAATGATTTTTACCCGCCTCTAAATTAGTTTCCATCCGCCCAAAAATTGGTTTATACACATCCCCAACATTACAGTTCAATGAACTTCACTGGCACGTCGCAATGTGCGTGAAATAACCTACGTCCGACGCTTAAGCCCGGTCAAACTTACAAACCCTCTAGTTTTTATTTCTTGCGTCAACTTTTTCAGTCGACTCGCTCTCTAATGGCGCCACGTCTACATCTATAAGAGGACAGAAACAAAATTTTAATGCGGGTATAAAAGAAATTATTTTGGAGCGAATGAAAACTAAAATCGGGGTAGGTAGAAATCATTTTCGGCCCGGGTAGAAATGAATTTCGGGGCAGGTAGAAATGAATTTCGGAGCGTGCTGAAATCAACTTCAATGCGAGTAAAAATCACTTTTTGGGTGGGTAGAAATTTAAAAAAAAAAATAATGCAAAAAGCAAAAAAAAATAATTCATGTCCTCTATAAGCGGCCGTAGTTCATCATTCTCAAAGGTCAATTGACTGTAGGTGAACACAGTTCTGCCCCACACCCTCATAGGTTAAATGACCCTCCTTGAATACTGCTCTATCCCATTCCCTCATAGGTTAATTGAATGTCCGTGAACCTGCTCTATCCCACATCCTCATAGGTTATTTGACTATCCGTGAACACTGCTCTATCCCACATCCTCAAAGGTTAATTGAATGTCCGTGAACACTGCTCTTTCCCACATCCTCATAGGCTATTTGACTATTCGTGAACACTGCTCTATCCCACATCCTCATAGGCTAATTGACTGTCCGTAAACACTGCTCTATCCCAGATTCTCATAGGTTAATTGACTGTCCCTGAACACTGCTCTATCCCACATCCTCATAGGTTAATTGACTGTCCTTGAGCACTGCGTTGTCCGACACCCCCATATCCTAATTGACTGTCCGTGAACAATGCTCTGTCCCACACCCTTAAAGCCTAATTGACTGTCCGTGGACACAGTTCTGTCCTACACTCTCATTGGTTAATTGACTGTCCTTGAACACTGCTCTGTCCCACGCCCTTGAATGTTAATTGACTGTCCGTCAACAATGCTCTGTCCTACACCCTTATAGGTTAATTGACTGTCCGTGAACAATACTCTGCCCCACACCCTATAGCTTAAGTGACTGTCCGTGAACACAGTTCTGTCCCACACTCTCATTGTTTAATTCACTGTCCTTGAACACTGCTCTGTCCTACACACTCATAGATTAATTGACTGTCCGTGAACAATGCTCTGTCCCACGCCCTATAGCTTAATTGACAGTCCGTGAACACTGCTTTGTCCCACACCCTCACAGGTAAATTGACTGTCCGTGAACACAGTTCTGTCCCATACCCTCAGAGGTTAATTGAATGTCCCTGAACACAGCTCTGTCCCATACCAGCATAGGTTAATTGACTGTCAGTGAACACAGCTCTGTCCCACACCCTCATAGGTTAATTGACTGTCCGTGAACACAGCTCTGTCCCACACCTTCACATGTTAATTGATTCTCCGTGAACACTGCTGTGTCCCACGTCCTCATAGGTTAATTGACTGTCCGTGAACATGGCTCTGCCCAACGTCCTCATAGCTTAATTCTTTGTCCGTGAACACTGCTCTGCCCCACATCATCATAGGTTAATTAACTGTTCGAGAACACTGCTATGTCCCACATCATCATAGGTTAATTGACTGTTCTTGAACACAGCTCTGTCCCACTCCCTCATATGTTAATTGACTCTTCGTGAACACAGCTCTGTCATACACCTTATATGATAATTGACTGTCCCTGAACACAGCTCTGTCCCACAACCTCACAGGTTAGTTGAATATCAGTGAAAACTGCTGTGTCCCACTCCCTCATAGGTTAATTGACTGTCCGTGAACACTGATCTGTCCCATTCCCTCATAGGTTAATTGACTGTCCGTGAACAAAGCTCTGTCCCACACCCTAACATGTTAATTGCTTCTCCGTGAACACTGCTGTGTTCACTCCCTCATGTGTTAATTGACTGTTCGTGAACACTGCTGTGTCCCACGTCCTCATAGGTTAATTGACTGTCCGTGAATACTGCTGTGTCCCATTCCCTCATAGGTTAATTGACTGTTCGTGCACACAGTTCTGTCCAACTCCATCATAGGTTAATTGACTGTCCGTAAACACAGCTCTGTCCCACACCCTAACATGTTAATTGATTCTCCGTGAACACTGCTGTGTCCCACTCCTTCATGTGTTACTTGACTGTTCGTGAACACTGCTGTGTCCCACGTCCTCATAGGTTAATTGACTGTCCGTGAACACGGCTCTGTACGACATCTCCATAGGTTAATTGACTGTCCCTGAATACTGCTGTGTCCCATTCCCTCATAGGTTAATTGACTGTTCGTGAACACAGTTCTGTCCAACTCCATCATAGGTTAATTGACTGTCCGTGAGCACCGATCTGTCTGATATCCTCATAGGCCATTTGACTGTGAACACAGTTCTGTCCTACACCTCTTAGGTTAATTGACTGCCCGTGAACACTGCTGTGCCCCACTCCCTCATCGGTTAATTGACTGCCCGTGAACACAGCTCTGTCACACACCCGCACAGGTTAATTGACTGTCGTGAACACAGTTCTTTCCCACGTCCTCATAGGTTTATTGACTGTCCGTGAACACAGTTCTGTTCCACACCATCATAGGTTAATTGACTGTCCTTGAACACAGCTCCGTCCCACATCCTAATAGGTAAATTGACTGCTCATGAACACAGTTCTGTCCCACATCCTCATAGGTTAATTGACTGTCCATGAACACAGCTCTGTCCCACATCCTCATAGGTTAATTGACTGTCCGTGAACACAGCTCTGTCCCACATCCTAATATGTTAAATGACTGTTCGTGAACATAGATCTGTCCCACATCCTCAAATATCAATTGACTGTTCGTGAACACAGTTCTGTCCCACTCCCCCATAGGTCAATTGATTCTCCATGAACACTGTTGTGTCCCACTGCATCATAGGTTAATTTACTATCCATGAACACAGCTCTTCCCCACACCCTCACAGGTTAATTGACTGTCTGTGAACACTGCTGTGTTCCACACCCTCATAGGTTAATTGACTGTCCGTGAACACAGCTCTGCCCCATTTCCTCGTAAGTTAATTGGCTGTCCTCGAACGCTGTCTGTCCGACACCCGCATAAACATTGATCTGTTTATTTATTAGAGCCCTGCCCGTGTCATCTATCTTTGTATAGACAGTACGTTGTTATAAAACAATTATTGGAAAAATTCCACAAAGCTAAAAAATATAATATAAAACATAATTGGTGATTCTGACTATATTTATGTAGTATATCTTTATACAATGCACTATCAGTATAAATTGATCTGAAGTAATAAAACCGTATCAGATTTGAAGAACCGTCGTGCCGCTTCAAATATAGACATTAGTTACCCTGTTCAAAAAGATCAATGGTAAGTGATGTAGCTTTCCGGGAGAGCTCGAGCATTGTATTGTGGGTGATTAGTAGTTATTTACTATCGCATTTAGTGTTATAAGTGTTTGTGTGAAAGACATATATTAAATAGTAATCAGATTTATTATGCGTAATCTATCCATGCGTTCGCCATTCTTATTATGTCGTTTTGTTTATTAGCAAAGACGAAGTGACGCACATTGGTCATAAGCCCCTTTCTTTGATACATCTGATATTTCCTAAAACACTAAACTAAAATAGTTCCAATATCCTTAAGTCGCGTGTATTTTGGGAGGATGTAGTGTAGTTGTGTGGTGGGCGTTTATACCGATCACAGAGCTGTAAAGTTCTCCTACAGCAAAATTGTTAGCGTGGCTCCAGCCAATGGTGTGTCCGCTAGACGAGTGAGCTACACAACCATGTGTGTAACCACAGGATCCTGAGACTATAAAATCTGCCGCCAGTTAACCGGGAAACTTGCAGAAGCGTGCGTTGGTAAAGGCGTCGTCAACCTCAGGGCTCACTGGTAATATTCCAAGACACAATTATTATTAGAAGGCTGCAACTGGACAAAACCTATAGCAGATTGTGACTGTCAAGGATTTTTGTTGACGTTAACATATTTATTCGTCTCCAGGTTTTCGCCATTTAACTATTGAGTTAGGTGACATTTGAAAATGATTCGGACTCCATTTGGTGTGTGTTTAACATTCGCTTGTTTCTTTGGAAGCGTTTTATCCTTCCCAGTCACCGAAACAAAGGTATGTACAGCAATTTGAAGGCAATACTTAAAGAATATTTAAAATATTTTAATAATATTTGCAATGTATAAGTTGACACTAAAGGTCAAATACAACTGTTTCTTTACGGTTCTGATGTAAAATGAAAAAAAGTTGAAACTTGATCGTCTTAATTCCACACACTAGAGCACTCTTCGTGTGAACTTTTGACTTTTGGTTCAATAATTTAAGAATTATTCCTACCCTGAATGGCCTAGATATGGTTATAGAATCTGACTTAACTTTTTTTCTGTAACCGCTGTAACGGAGTTAAATTTATCATCCCTTTCCAAGACAGATTTGCACATGAAAAAAGATTGCCATGCCGTGTGAACCCCGGTCCCACTAAAAACGTCAACACAATGTGGTTTTCTTATTACTCTAAGAATCTACATTGAAATGCGTATCCATACAAATATGACCGTATGCGATCTGTTTAAAGCAGCTCGAATAAAGAAGCTCCCCTGATCTCTGCAACATTATTACTTCGGAAGCTTACTTTCGTTAACATACAGGTCGTTATTTCTGTTAGCATCCTAGATCTCACCAAGTTATTAATTTCAATAAACGTGTTTGAGTTTGTATTTGACATTTATTGCGCCCTGGCTAATAGGCTGTCACGAATTACCTCACCTATGCCTCGCTGTTTATGTTTTACAGGGAAAGCAATCTGTCAACACAAGCTATGCTATTTTGGAAAACAAACATATTGTTCTGTATCAAGTCTGAACCATTAATAAAACAAAATATCAGTCGGTGATTTCATTTTCTAGGTGTGCTAGAGTTTTGCCCGTGTAACAAATTCTGAACACGCAGTTTGTCAATTGCTCGTTACGACATCGATCTGAATTTTTAGATGATTTTAGTCGCTGGATTTGTATCTCTGTCCAACATTAGCCACTTTCTCACAAATTCAAGAAGATAAATGTCATTTCGTAAAATTCGAGATACTCGTAGTCACACAGTCGCGTGTCGTGTTGAGATCTTTATGCAAATGCATCCTTACTGCTGAAATGCCCTGTAAGTTGAAGTATAAAGTGCAATGTAACATCGGAGTATTATCACATTGTGTGGATGACAATGGCTGTCGCCGACAAACAGTAACGCCAACTATACAGAACTGATGTAATTTCCAAACAAAAGGTGGAAAAACGTAAAATGTACGGTTTTAAGTATAAAATTTTACACGTTTACAACTACTATACACAAGCCCACAGCAACGATATCCAATTATGCACCTAGATTAATCTTCTTTTATTAGGAGTGTAAGTGAAGATAGTCGATGCTTCGATCCCCTATATCTGTCAATATCGTTCAAAGTACACTAGAAATATATATGCACCATAGGAACTGACAATATGGGTACTTGTATGCCGCGCGAAAAGGGAGTACTGTATATATGTATGTATGTGTATATATATACATAGGTCACGGGTTCGATTCCCGGTGGAGGCAAGCAAATTTTTCTCTCTTCATTTATTTATATATATATATATAAATATATATAAATATATATATATATATAATGTACATATGTATGCGCCATGCTAATTTTTTCTCACTTTAAATAATACTGGGATATAACAAGCCTTTAAGGCTTTATTCCCGCCATTATGTTCTTTTTTATAATGAACTTCAATTTATTGTATTATTATTCAATGAACTTGGTGAATAAATTAACTTAACTTAACTTCAGAGACAAATTTATTCAATAAATCGTCCCAACAAGCCCTGAAGGCGTATGTCAATGCGTGCCATCTATACATCGGTGTATTTACCCTGTCTTTCAAAACAAAAGTTAAGCAAATTAATCGATACAGCTCGGAATGTATTTTTAAATCAGATGTATGTGGCGAAAGCTACGGTAAATGTATCTATTTCATAAACGAATTAGTGAGACAGTCAAATCTTAACACTACCATCACTGCGTGTGGTACATTTTTTGATAATGCAAACATTATGTTCTCTTGAAGAAGCCCGCCTGGGTAAGCTCGATACGTTCACATCATACAATGGGATCCACGGTTTACACTGGTAGGAGTGTCGCAGTTTCAGTCCATATACCAAATCTATCTGACTATCATATTACCTTATATTAACAGACCGAATTTCATCCTCATTTCACTTGCACTATCATCGCTAATTCATTAGTTAAATAGTTTTACGGTTCCCTTACGAGAACACACTAAATATAAAGTTAAGTCTGGCTACACATTCCAGCTAATCTCAAGGAGCCGTTTAACCTCAGAACGACCCAAGTTGTTAAACGTGACATGCCCATGTTCACGAATGTTTGTGAACACGCATGCTTGAAAACAAATGCACCAATTAACTTGGTATGGTTCTTCCTCCTGATACGACAACGGATGGAATCACATTTCACTAAATTATGTTAATTAAAATGGCCACCATTGCATAATTTTCAAATATTCACTCCTTTGTTTTGTGAACATGCATAACTTGAGAACAAATTCAAATTATGTCCAAAATGATTTATTTTTATACAAAATAACTTTTGTAAGGTCCATTATGTTTTTATTTGACAAAGTACATATTTGGCTTAACGGACATGTTGGAATCCATTCAAATGTGTGAAGTGGTCATCTAACCAGGGACGTCATTATATATCGTGCTGCAGAGTTGTAGAAGGTCTTGCTTGGCCTAAATTCGAGGCACTTGGGGGTACAGCGCAAAAATTTCCTATTGTTAACAGATTTTAGTTGGGTATTAAGCCGGTTGGTAGAGCGGTCGAGGCGGTGGGAGATTTGTTGCCTGCTGTCCCAGAGAGTCATACGGGTTCATAGCCTGCAAAATTGAGACTAAATCTGTTCAAATTTACACTGATTTATCTCATAACAAAAAAAATTACTGTGAAGTTTCCCGATGAAAGGTTTGCCTAACCTTCATGGGTGGTGAAGATAATGCCGCTTATACTTGTCGCTTATATTGGTATGTGGGCCGGCGCCGCAACTAATATAGGAACAATGATCTTCATGAGTCTTTGTAGCATTAGCCCGTACTGCCTATGTCATTCTGTGGGCGATGTATAACAATTGTGCGATTCATTAAAACTATTCAATGTGCATTTGACTGGGACTTGCCACCTGATTCGCGACACGGTTGTGTTCATGTAGGTGATTTAAACACATCCATCCAAGTCATAAAGACACCGTGAAACATCAAAGTAATAAGTTACTGTGAAATATCAACGTAAACAGAAAAGTCATAAAATCACTGTGAAACCTAAAAGTCATAAAATCACTGTGAAACCTAAAAGTCATAAAATCACTGTGAAACCTAAAAGTCATAGAATCACTGTGAAACCTAAAAGTAATAAAAATCACTGTGAAACAGAAAAGTCATAAAATCACTGAAACCTAAAAGTCATAAAATCACTGAAACCTAAAAGTCATAAAATCAATGTGAAACGTAAAAGTCATAAAATCACCGTGAAACATAAAATTCATAAAATCCCTGTGAAACCTAAAATTCATAAAGTCAGTGTGAAACACTAAAGGTAACACTGTTGTCATTGTTAAAGGTTTTAGAGTAACCACGTTATATAGCATCGAATCATGAGCTGGGTATAACCATCAGTTTTCTTTCAAATCTGTGCCTTTCGATCTGATGAATTGCAAAGTCGCGACTCATCAATGTTCTCTGTGTACGACTTACATCCGTATATAGTTATCCCACCACACAATCATGGTTACTCGAGACGTCACACCACACCTTACCACCCCACCCCACCACCCCCAAACTTTAGAGTGTTTATTAACTGCAGCTATATGTGCAGGCAATAGCAATATTTAACAGAAATAATAAACCATTTCGTTCCGATCTGGCATTGTGCTTAACTCGCTTTGTCAGCTAGCTGGATCAATTCTGATTGTATAGGAAGCTTTATGAAGAGTGATTTTCCGAACACAATACCTTAAGTGGATCAAGTTTCCCAGAAACTGAATTATAAAGCTTTTCTTTGTCATCGTATTAGTTGGTGATATTTTTTAAGCTTTATTCGAGGAATCATTCCCATGATTTACAAATCATCTGCCAGCATTTCTCGTGATAAAATTCACTTGATCGGCAAGATTTGTCTGGCTTCTAGTTTTAAGTCTAATCACTTTGCTGTTAGTATTTTTTGTTTGGCTTCTTCTTTTGTTGCAGTTGGAATCTAATACAATTTATATCCTATTTTCAGAATGATTTGAATGATATTGTTTCGTCTCTTATCGGGAGAAGTCACGACAAACCGGTCAACCATGAGCCAAACGTTCCTGCGGAAGTCGCTAAAGCTGTCACTGACCACGACCGGAAGTTGACTGCAGCATTTGAAGATGGTTCCGATGGATTTGCCCCGGAAGCTATTGATAAAAGGGGCCCCTGGTACAGTGCACGCGATTTCTATGATGGCTCTAAGCGGTTCGGTAGCTTCGATTCCATTAACCACTACAGTAATTTCGGGAAATTTCAGAAGAAAAATGGTCTCTCAAATGAAGCTGCCGCGGGTCTTTTGGGTCGCCTAAAGAGAGCTGGTTTTGATTCGATACACCACTTCAGTGATTTCGGCCGATTTAGCAAGCGATCAGTGGACAGGGCGGCCTTCGCCAGGGGTTATGCTGATCAACCATACTGGAAAAGACGGGCGTTCGACTCTATTCATCATTACTCTGATTTTGGTCGTTTCAGCCGCCGGAAATAAGCGAGACATTTTTTCAAAACATAAATGGTGTATCATATATGCTTCACCGCCCTTTCTAGACTACTTTCTATTCTCACCGTGCTATATTACAATGGAACCGTGTCTCTTATTTGTGCTTCACGATACACTTACAATGTGTGTGCAAAAGGCCTACCGCGGCCAGCATTGGTCTGCTCACGCTTTCAGACTTCCTATAGTACGATTAAAAAATCCGGGACCAGTTCTGAAAGCACTCTACATATTCCCGTATTTATACAAATTATGTTTCTTACAAATCTTTTAGAACACGTCAACTATAGCTATGATTAACAGAAAGTCTCTAGCAGGGATACACCTATATCCTGTCACGGTGTCAAGCCTGTCACTCTTACCGTGGATACATCGCTACAGGCTCCCACATCTGACCGGACAGTCAGATACATAGACACGAATTTAGCACAAACATCAAGGACATAGACGTAACATTGTGAATTGTACTAAAAGGGAAAGATCATAAGACAATATGTCCGTGAAGTGTTTCAAGCGAAGTTAATTTTAGCACATATTGCTAACTGGGTGCAGAGGCTCTTTTACTGTTACTTTACTTATGAAATCAGCCTATTATTATTATATTTGGCGGATTTGTGCATACTTTTCGAATTTCGTAGCTTAGCAATCGTTACCATATGTTGATTATCATGGTTAGAAATACAAGCTGAAATCCTCTACTTACTGTATATTTGTTAGACTTATTTATTAAGGCTTGTATCGTACTTTGCCAAGTTACAAACATACTTCTATGGCCTATTGTGGGATTTACTTTTTGTTATGATTTTGTTACCCTGTTAAATTATTTGACATTAATAAACACACTTATATTTTTATTAACTTCAGCCATCTGTTCTTAGTGTTTAACCTGATTAGTGGTCGTCAGAAGATTGGAAGGGAAGGTAATCTAGAACTATTTAACAGGGGTGTAAATGATGGTTGACTGTGCGTGGGTCGGAGCGGAGTTGAAACGTTTGTCTGAGGACTGAAGAAAGCTATGTTATAGTTCTGTTAATGAAAACCATTTGGATAAAGTGGCAGATATAGGTAACCTAACCAGTCCACATACAGGCCCTGGAATGAAATCAACACTTAAGCTGTGTGTGACCACCCTATCACAGAGAGAATGTTCACTTTATATCTTCAAATTTCTCCACAATAAAAGCCTTAATGTGACCTACATTCACAAAAGAGCTATCCTACCTGAGCTAACTGCCATTATTTGTTTCGCGGTTAACGAGGTACTCGAGAAACTTTCACTTCCATATCTGGACAGACAACTCGTTAAAAAGGTCCATCGATCTCATCGGCCACTGACATGATACCTCAATAAAACGATCCCTCGATCTCATCTGTAACTGACACGATACCCCAATGAAACGATGCCTTGATCTCATAGGCCTCATACACGATACCTCAATGAAGTGATCCCTCCATCTCATCTGTAACTGACACGATACCTCAATGAAACGATTCCTCGATCTAATCGGCCACTGACACGATACCTCGATGAAACGATGCGTCGATCGCATCGGCCATTGACACGATACCTCGATGAAACGACCCCATGATCTCATCGGCCACTGCCTTGGTGAAACGATCCCTCGATCTCATCTGCAACCGACACGACAGCTCTATGAAACGATCCCTCGATCTCATCTGCCACCAACACGACACTTCGATAAAACGATGCGTCGATCTCATCGGTCACTGCCGCGACACCTCGATAGAACGAGCCCATGATCTCATCGGCCTTTACTACGATACCTCGATCTCATCCGCAACCGATACGACACCTCGACGAAACGATCCCTTGATCTCATCTGCAACCGACAAGACACCTCGATAAAACGATCCCTCGATTTCATCGGTCACTGCCGCGGCACCTCGATAGAACGACCCCAAGATCGCCCACTGGCACGACACTTCTTTTAATCGGGCGCGGTATACAGAGATCTATACGACCAATCGTATTCTCCCCAGAGTTTCTATATTAGACGAAACTAAGACAACTCTCGTACGTTATACCGATCGAGCGCGCATTAATTTCCGCCAATATTTAGATCGATGTATGCCTCAAACCAGCAAATAAAATGAACACAAACAAGATGGTCCGGGTGTATCTTAGAGTTAATGTCTCGACTTATGAAGTAGAATTGATTCTACTGATTTTATAATGCTATCCAATGTGATAGATCGAACATGTACCGGTACATGTACTGATTTTATATTGCTATCCAATGTGATAGATCGAACCTACCGGTACATGTACTGATTTTATAATGCTATCCAATGTTATAGATTGTACCAGTACATGGTAGTATCTGCACGGAGTGATATCACCAAGCTCATGTGATATTGGAAGATTATCAC
>JAVFBW010112969.1:6287-25790 GCA_034783835.1 Mopalia ciliata | reverse complement strand
TTAAACCAATTCGAACAATCAAAAAAACAACAACCCGGAAACATAATATTATTTAAATGATTCTGTGGAACTATATTATAGGATTATATTCTACATTTAATAGTAGCGAAGCTAACTCTCAGATACACAAAATTGTTGATTTTTTCAATATCGATATTTCCATATCTGAAATATTAATAGTTAACTTCTTGTATGCTTTGGGAAACTTTCGTTGTTGTAATATAATATTATTTAAATTATTCTGTGGAACTATATTGTAGGATTATATTCTACATTTAATTGTAGCGAAACTAACTCTCAGATACACAAAATGGTTGATTTTTTCCATATCTGAAATATTAATAGTTAACTTATTGTATGCTTTGGGAAACTTTCGTTGTTGTAATACTTACTTATATAAAGTCAACATGCAAAAATGACCTTGCTATCTGCATCACATTGGATGCCTTGCGAAGTGAACGAGAGCAATACCGCATCATCAGGATATAAAGTATAATATTATCTAACATGTTGCTGAATATATAACAATCAGGAAACGAGAATATGAAAGAACAATCCTTCTCGTAAAGTAATTATGACCAAAACTATAATTGGTTAAATATCTCCCACTTGTCTGACGCATATTGTGCTCTGTAACAAGTCTAGTTTCTTTACAGAAACACCGGACTTAATGTTAAGGTCATAACACATATTAGTTATCTCCCCGTGAAACTGACTTCTTATTTCAAGTCATCCACACGCTATCTACCTTACACTGGATGCCTTGTGGAGTGAACGAGAGCAATATCACATTATCAACAAATACTAGTAATTAACATGTCCCAGGGAACGCATTAAAAACCCAGACAGGGAACGCATTTAAAAAGTCACTATTTAATAGTAATGAATTTTGAAAACATAATTGGCAACATATGTCCTCCTTGTCTGACGCCTTCCGTGTGCTGTAACAAGTCTGATTTATTTACAGAAATACTGGACAATGCCATTCGGAATATTAATTATTGTCCTGTGATTGTTTTACTTTTTTCCAAATCCGAACTCCTCCTACATAATAAATAGACAATGCAACGTCTTGTCAAGACTAAGAAATATGTCTGCAATAGCCTTAGGGTAACTTTTGATCAGTAGTACAATGTATTTAATTCATTCTCGAAATCTGTTTGGTTTAAAAATATGAAAATGTCCGTGGCTGCTATTCCAAAGTCATAAAAGGGCATTAGTAAAGAAGTTTTTTGGAATACTCATTAATTATTTGGATTTTTCCGGCTGCTTTTTCCTTTTGTAAATTGGAATTAGTACCACATTTTGACTGGTTTTTGCTACAACACCTGAATCTAATATGTAGTCATATCGGCATTTAATAGTTCCCATAAGAATATTCAGAAATGCTTTAATATACTCATTTTGTATCTTATCATCCCCGAGGATAGCTATTAAGATTATTCACCGCTTTGCTTATCTCAACTGTATAAATGAATTTAAAGGCGACTCGCAGATATCAACTGTTATAGAGTCAGTGTGTATGGCATCTTTGTGTGTTGCGTTATTAATCAGTGTTGATAGTACACGTGCATCTACCGTGTTTAATTGGGCCGAACAAGAAACAAGCCTGGTGCGTAAAGCAGCACTGATGTCACCACATCAATGGTTTATTTTTAAAATGATACATATATATATATATATAAACGTCCTATAGAATTGGACTTTGTGTAAGTTAAAATCCAAACGAAAACAAATAGACACGGAAGCGCTCGATTTGTGATAATGATTTGCGTGACCAGTGTCGATCTCTGTTAAAGTGAAATTAATCACAACATTTAATCTACTTAGATAGATGAGGGGGCCATGGCCCTGCAGAATACCTCTTCGGCTTCCTCGGTCGATCCTAAGAGGCGAGAAAAGAGGTTGCTTTCTGTTGCCCGGGTGTTGCAGAGCTCAAGGGTAACGGGAATCAGATTTGTTTGTGATGTCCTGTATTTGTGAGTGTCGTCATATAAGTGAAATACCCTTGAGTACGACGTTAAACACCAATCAAACAAACGAACAAACTTAGATAGATTATTAATGGCTTCATGTTAGACGCTCCCTCAATGGCAAACAAATTAAATCGTATTACTGTTACCATAACCTAACGTAGATTGATCCGATTTAATAGATTTTACCATCCGCCCGAGTCAGGAATTGTCTTGAAGGGAAGATTTCAGAAGTATATTGTATTAAATTAGTGGTCCTTGAAAACATATCCTTAACGTATTTATTCTAAGATGATTTGTGCAGGAAGAACACGGCTTCAAAATATAACAACAGTATATAAACTTCTGTTTCTATTGTCAATATTTGTTGACACAACTAGAAAGTCATCAGTGAGGCTGATTCATCTTTTTTACCGAAAGACGTTATTATACCAACAAATACGATGGATTTATTGACTGCTGTTTTAAACGGTGCCTAAATGTGTTTCGATTATATAACAGCAATGTATTCCAATAATAACTGACACTAGCGCATTCATAAAATGAGCATTTTTTTGATGATACAAAGTTAATCTTCTTCTAATGCTGCCGATGGTTGGAGGGAGCTAAATGTTGCCCAGATGATCTCAGAGCTAAAGGGGAACAGGAAGCTGATCTGTTTGCGTTGTCTGTATTGGGTCCTGTTGTTGTCTTCTTATATTTGTCCGGTCCTGTCTTTGTTTGTTGCCAGTGGTGTCGAGGGTGGTTTCTTCACCCATTGGGCTGGCACGTCGTCATATAATTGAAATACCCTTGAGTACCACGTAAACCCCAATCAAACATCAAATAATATTCTAATTCTTCAAACAAACTGCCCTTAGCCAGGGACCAAACACGGCGGAAGTCATTGGACAATATCCATCGCCATCGTTTCATATGGATTTATTAGTGTCTTTAAGTCTAATCGCACTGTCTGTAGACCACATTAATATATTTTCGTTGATAGCATTAATGATCGTGTTCCCGAAGGAACATCATTGCGGGAAGGAACATCATGGGGGCGGTTGGAGGGAGCTTCTTCTTGCCCTGGTGCTCTCAGAGGTAAAGGGGAACAGGAAGTCGACCTGTTTGTGGTGTCTGTATCTCGTCCTGTATTTTTTCCATCCTGTCTTTGTTTGTTGCCAGTGGTGTCGAGGGTGGGTTCCTTCACCCATTGGGCTGACACGTCGTCATATAAGTGAAATACCCTTGATAACGACGTCAAACCTCAATCAAACAAACCGAAGGAACATCGGAGTAGATGCCCAGACTGGCAACTCAATGGTGTAAGTTCAGACATAATAGTTAGACATGAAAGAGGAAATCATGACATTATCTGGCATGATCACCAGAATAAAACAATGTCCAATATAAGAAGAAAAAAAATCCAGAACGTAGTGATGGGCATACAGTTGGGACAAGCACAGCCATTATAGCATATGTAAGAAGTTATGTTCATGCCAACTGACTGTTTCATTCACTAAAATGGCAAGACTTCAAAACAGAATAGGATTTTCGCAAATACAATCGGTAGTGTCTACACGATTTGCCAATGAAAGACGAATGATAATCCAAGAAATAAAAGGCTAAAAAAAACAGCTACATTTCTAATAGTCCTGATAGCCTTGATTAATGGCCTCAGATAACTTTGGAAAGGAACACAGATTTGTCAATATTAGCCTCCTATCTACTTCCTTTTTGTCTATTTTTTTTATGGATATACAAGCTATTAATTTACGTATTTTATCCCTTGCTTCCAACTCAATAGCCAACAATCTAAATATCTCGTTCAGTTGGTAATCACTCTCAATTGAATTTGCCCAGTGCAGACATACTTTTATGAAACAGTTAAATTCAGGTTTACCTATCAATGGTATAGATACTCCAAAAACTTAAGCAATAATTTAAACTGAATTTTTAAGGAGGTACACTTTCGGACATTGTAAATATTCTTAAGACTACCGTGCCTGTTTGGGGGCCTTATGCCACATATCTAATGACAACCGGATAAAACGATATCAGTTGAATTGGCCTTACTCAACCTGAAGGAACCGTACCATAGACATTCCATGTAAGTCATCTTGTTTCCCTGCATCAGTTCTAAATATGGCCCCTTTTGACCTTATTTAAATCGTTTCAGGTTCATCTGTGATTGTGGGGGCTTTTGGAATCAATGACTGACATAAACAAATTTATTGTGTAACCTATTATATATTGTTCTCACAGTTTATATTTGCTTCATTGTGTGTAACAAGACAGTGTGTTGCAACTATAAATGAAAATTCGACGCAATATGAAATAATTTTCATTTAGCACTAAGGACTAAAAGAAAAATATTTCATTTAGAGTATGGTTGCTGGGCTAAATGAAAAAAAAAAAAAAAAGAAATAGCGTCAATTTCAGCCATTTCAAATTTATAGTTGCAACACGGTGTTTCAATCTGTGGCACATTGGCCCGTCGAATCCCTTATATATATATATATCACTCACCGGTTGACGCCCCGCAGGGAAGCTTCCGGTCATGTAGAATCCTCGTTAAGCACAAAACCAAACTCAAAAGTCAAACAAATAAATCGAATAATGGTATATTTATTACATAATATAAATATAGATTGTATCGGCCCTTGACGTTGGAGTAACGGTAAATGATACATTGTCTGCATAATTGCCGATATTAAGATTTATTGCATGGCGTAAATTAACCAGGAAAATGGAATGGACAATTATCCAGTGTGACCTGCGAGACTTGCACCTGTTGCATTGATCTAATCAATCTTGGATCAGCCACTTTAAACGCTTAAATAGACTTACAGTTATTGAGACTTTTATGTTAGCTAACTTTTGTGACATACCGCTTTTGAATTTACATGTTCATTTTAACCTTAAAAACCATTTCTGTCTATGAAGTTTAAAAGTTTTACCATCAGAATTAATCCCAACAAAAAAGCTTATCAAAAACCCTAAGCGACATTTCGACTCTCTTAAACAGTTTTGCATCCTGCAACTGTGCGGCTATTTTATTTTTTTTTTTTTACCTGTAAAGAAATCCATTGAAGGCAGATACATCTCGGTGTGTTCTGCTTTCTTGGGGTAATCGCAGCTGTTTAAAGCTGCTTAAATAACCATAATGCATGCCCATAGATGAAATGTTGTAACAGTCTAGGACACACAGTCTAGGACACACATAATATTCCGATAAAAACGGGAAACCATGTTCTATTTTTAGATGACTAGTCGAAGATTATCTAGATGAAAGAAAGTCATACAGAAAAAGATGAAAATGAACTGAATAATTGTATTTTTCTTTCAATCTATGCCATTTCAAGATTATGTATATGCATGAATACGGAGACTTAAAGAATAAAAAGGAACAACCACAACACAGAATGTCTAATGTCACGTCGACCGTTTTCAAAATCTTTAAACATAAGAAGACGCCTTCAAGTAAAGCCGATAATTTATTTGTTATTTTTTGTTGTTGGAGGTATTTTATGTCTGCAAATAACTTGACACCTTTGCAAGTTGGTCAATATTAGACTCACTGACACTTTCTTAGGACTCTGTCATGATTGATTTAAAAAATAGGATGCCTCTCTTGAACTGTTACCTTGAAATCTCATTCAGTTGATAATCGCTCTTAATTCAATTTGCATTTGAAGAGTTTCTTATATAATCTAAAATATGTAAAAATAATTTCTTCGGCTTTGGACACTTTGATTACCCCTCAACCAATAACCACCACTTATGGCGCATTATTTTGTCATTTCCATGTACACTCGTTTCCTGCAAGTGTACTTCAGGTCTGTTTCTTCTCATGTGTTCGATCAGCTAACAAAAGTGCTGGACATACTCCTATTCTAGGGGTCATTTGACTTAATCCAGCCTTAATGTATCCGTTAGCGATTGAGGAACATTAAATTTTTAAAATAGCAAAACTGAAAACTTTGTATGAATGTAATATTATGCTCGCGCAGTTGAACTGTCTTGAACAGCGTCCATCAACGAATCATCAATCAAGAAAGTAGATTTAATGTCAGGTTATTCACATTAGTTTTGCATATTTATATCGAGACGTGCCGGTGAAAAAAGATTCCTGGTATCAACCATTTACGACCACCCATGAATATGACATACAAAGGTATCAAACCATGAAAATCAGATATAAGGGTATCACACTAGGACTCTCAATTTGATGGTTAGATTAACGAGCTGGGTTATTATCTCCTAATGTTAATCGTCTTCCATCGATCACTTTATGTGGATCGTAAAACGAAGTTCTGAAACCCTAAACCTTTGAAGTCTAAGCGGCAATTCAATAGATCTCCCCGACACGCTGGCCGTTACCGTATTAAACGGACAATATAAATCCCACTCTTTGGTCCAATAATTAATGACCATACGTTAACTTATTGCAACTTAAACTAACCGAAGAAAAGTTAAACTAAATGTTATTAAGCACATCGAAAGGCCGAATGGAATCAATAATTATTACCTCAATGGATACTAAATTGGAAATACAATAAATAACCAGTATACATATGAGATACTATAGTCATCAAGAGAGGAGCAATCAGCAAAGAGTTAAAGGAATCAGCAAATTCAGAACAATCTCCACAGAGCTCAGCCTCTCTGACAGGAAATGACATTGGATTTACCATCGATATATTCCAGCAATAAAATTGCTGATGGAACCCATGAATTCCTATACGCTGTTGCAGTAATTCCGAATATAAAAACAAAAGCACAGTGGATTTTCTTTTTCGGCATTAGTGTGCCATGATATTGTCCATTATTCACATGACGTAAGAGTCGTCACGACATAGTTGTGATTTATTGATTTATTTATTTACGAGACCAAGGGAGAATCCATTTAACCGTCGTCGTATTTTATCGAGAAAAGTTACTTAAAGTCTACCGAACGACGGATTTAAATTTATTGCCTTTGAATGTAGGGAGCAGTCAGTGGTCTTGCATCAAGCACTCCAGCAAATGCCCTAGTTGTACGCGAGTTATTGGCACTTTGGCTCATTTTAGTATATACTAAAGCATAATACATTCTTTCATATAACACATTTCTATGCAGTATTTTGCAAATCTATATTCATCAGGTTCTAGTTGAATAATATCAGGTGGCACAGCCACCAAAGCGTCATTCTTATGAATGTACATTTAGTCTACACCGAATGAAAGAGTTAAAAAAAGAACAGCATAATATAAAAAATATCACACATACAGTTCTCAATTACATTTCAAATGCTATAACATGCTATTGTCTATTGACTATTTGTTTTAATGTGTCCTGGCAGACGTGATGTCTTTCCACAGCTTATGTTATTCGGTGATGACCGATCGGTCAATATTAAACTCATCACCACTTCGTTTGTCGTCTTTATTGATGGATATAAAGGCAATTTATTATCATCTTTCAATCCTAGATTTCCAACTTAATAATGGACAATCCTTAGATCTCTTTCACTTCGCAATAGGCTCATATTTGAATTTGCTCGCAAATAGATTTTTTGATAAATGACCGAGAATTCATGGAGCTTTTACAGCTCTTTCGACAGTTGATAACCACTCAGCCAGCCATCGTGAATCTTTTTATCCCCCGCTGCTATAGTAGGGGGGCTTAGAATGTCCGACCATATATGAATTGAGCACAATAAGTTGTGAGGAATTTAACATGCTAACTTTAAACTCAGAAATTAACTTCATGGTGTTAAGACAAAAGATGGGATTGTATTTCACCAAATTCGATTCACATCTGTATGTGTTGTGAAAACAAATTTCAAACTTACCTTTTGTTGGTAATGCTACTGGTGTGGTTAAGTTCCACAAAACAAAATGGCCGCAATGGCATTGAGGCTGGTTTTTATTTCCCGTTGAAAACCAATTTAAGGTAATTTCAATCACATGACGGTGTGCCAGCCTGGCACACCGTCATGTGAGTGAAATTACCTAAAGTACGGCGTTAAACGCATCAAACAGTTTTGCCCTCGCTGAACATCATGTTTTTTCAGCTGACCAAACATAATGTTCTATTCTGAAACAAGCACAATTTATATATTAATACGCAGCATCGACAGAAATCATTCTATGCTTTGTTTTATGGCTAGTGATGTGTTTTCGGCCAATTAGGACAGTTGAACATGAGGTGTAACAATTGTAGCATCAAAGGTCAATACATTCAAATATAGGTAAATTGCAAATGATAATTACAATGTTATATTTAAATGTTTGCTAAATTTTCAATTATTCTTGTCTTATATGGGCCTTTATTTATTTTAAATAAATCAACTCTGATCAAGTCGATCTTAATGTCCGTTTACAAGCAATGCTTTTGTCACATAAGCATTATCCCAGTCGTATTGTCTCGGAACGGTTACTTGCTGAGATAGTGGATATACAGCAACCTAAAGGCCTGTAATTGTGTCATACATGTACCTCTTTTAGAGAAGAGTGAAGACAAGATAAATTCCTGTCTGGGCCCATTAAACAATTCTAGTACCGTCTACTATCATTATGGCTTAGGACCAGTCCGTCTACTCTTCATCTAGCAGAATGGTTTCGACTTTCACAATTTTTTTCCTGATTGTGTCAACTGCGTGCGATTATTTTCGCCCACAGTGGCAATTTTAAGATGCAGATTCTTCTCCCATTTGCAAATGATTTATCATATCTTCTTTATTGGAAGTAAACAATGGAGAAGCGTCTCCCAGCCGGCCGGTCGTCATCGGAACAATATTACAAGAAACACCTGCAAGTGAGAGTGGGGTTTATATCAGAAGTTCTATATATCAGTGCGGAAGGGTGGACTATCTATTAAACTCCATTCTAAAAAAATAAAATGTCGTGTCGATGAGTACATTACATTGAACATAATGAGTAAGAAGCTGTAATGTGATGAATATTAACAATTACAACAGTATTGTAATACCAAAGTCAACGAGGTGTATTGCTACCTGTTAAACATCGTCTCTCGACAAACATCAATATGATTCTCCAATTAATTCCTGAAACTCTTCGTTTGAGCGGTGTTAGCCTTCTTGTTAAAATGAACGTTTGCTTTTCTAATATATTGATAGCGAATGTGGCTTAAAACACTGATCAATCAATCTTATATATTGAATGTATGTTCAACGTATGTGCACGTAACGAGTGAGTATCTTTATCTTTGCCCGGTTAAAATAATGCCCCAGGAACATATACTGTGGCCATACCATTGTTTTAATAAGAAAATCCCAGTTGTATCTCTACCCCCCAATAGTGATACCTTCTTTAGACAATACTGATCTTCCCAGCATTAGTGTAGGCATATATGAAACAGCATAGTATATGCGGTTTTTATATATTCTCTACAAGTAGGCCTTTGTGGAATAGATAAGGCATTTTCGAAACAAAGCATACATATTCCCCGACAAGACGACCAAAAAAGTTGGTGCCGTGTTATTCATATCGGTTGGTTTTATAATTGGTGAGATTTTCCATCCTTTTTTAAGATTTCTTATTGGAATGCAAGTCTTTAACTATGGTCCATTTAGCCACACTATTAAATATTTTCAGTATTCAAGTCTATTCAGAAATTTGTCCCTAGGCACAAGAACGATTCATCGGTTTTAACTCGTCGACATTACTATGCCAGTGTGATTTTTGTTTGAAAGTATATGAGCTTATATTTTATAATTAAAATTGCGTAATGGATTTTAAGAATAACCTACTAGTTATTTAAGAAGGAACTGTGTCTCAATAAATGACGAGAGCGTGTTTAAGTAAGATTGAATAGCGTTGTGTTCCATTTTAATTAACCTATGTGTCTGAAATTTTTCTTTGTGACCATCGGTTTTATATAAGCGGTGTTCTTCACACAAGATAAAAACACCAATGGATATAATATTGGCCCATTGTCCCCCAAGGTGTCGTGATTTACGACTTCAGATTACAATGGAGGAGTAGGATTGTATATTGAGACACATTAGACTCATCGTCCAAGTCTCTTATTCTTTATTGATGGATATAAATACCGGTGCCTAACTGCCTTCGTATCAGCTTTTTCATTATCCCTGCGACTCAAGATCTGTACATCTCACGCAGATCATTTAAAACGTTCTCAAATCAATTTCCCAGAAAAGTTATGGCTGCGACTGGCTGTGTAACCCAGGTTAAAGCAAGGAATCTTAAATGAACATTATGATAGAGTTATGTTCATAATAGGTGACTTATTGGTGGCCATAATCACGGATTATTGTCCAATTTGAAAAAAGTAGCATCGCTTATATTAGGAGCTGTTTTGCAATGGAAGTGGAATATTTAATACCAGTTCAGTCGTTTTGACCCTGCATCCAGCTATGCGGTTGTCTAATATCGGCTCACCCATATGTATCCTATTCCATGCAAGAATTATTGATTGTTTGTTAGATTTGGGTTTAACGTAAACTTATTTGACGACGGATTGCCTACTTCACACTGCTCCTTGCCTAATTACGGTGCAAAATCAGGGGTAAACTTCGTTAAAACCACCCCCTCGAATGCCGGAGCCACATCGTGTGACTTACTATAAATATAACTGATGGTCGACAGACCGACTCGATCCCGTGAACGGTAAATCGAAGTAGAATTAGTAAGTGCACTCGCTTACAACTAAGAAACGGCTATGGGCCCATCCCGAGAAAAGTTGAGTTAAGAGGATAAATTCTAATCGGATTTGTTCTCAATTTTCCTTTTCGACTATTGTTAATCTGCAGCTTAATTGTATACTGTAATCTAATACTTCGCTCTTTCTTCCTATTTCGTTTGATTAATTTCGAATGAGTTATGTCATTATAGTTAAATTTACTGTAAATGTCAATCATGTGAATACGCTGCAGGAGTTGGCATTGTGTTCAGCTGGACTTCTAAGTCATATCCCAGCCGACACGAATCATTGCATAAATTTGTTTGACCGCATGGGTGATTTACTTTCATATTTGCTGTGTTTATGCGTGTGTGATTTACTATGCTATAGCTTTTAAAGCAATATCTCAATATTTTATTGTTGCAAAGTTCTTTGTATACAACATATATCTTTGTGACTGGTTTCAATTGTCATTAATGGTAAAACTACAGGGGGTCATTAAAGAAATACCCGCGTACTAGCCTCCAATGCTCATCGTATGTAATTATATCTTTCAAGTTTGGCTTCATTCACTTTTGCCCATATCACCCTTTGTTCTTTGATTGTTTTAACAACCGCCTTGTGCTTTACCATTTGAAACGGATGATCATATGAGAATTTCAAATTGGCTGTGAGCAATCATCCATATTTTAACTTAATGGGTGGAATATCTACACTAAGGTACCATAGTGGCGCTATTTGTTCAGCCAAGAGCGACTTCCAGGCATCGTTATGTTTTTAATTCTTATTGATAAGACTTCATGCAGAATTAAGTCCGAAACTGCAACAGCTATGTTGCAACGCTTTCAAACAAAGATAAAGTATACCACACACTACTTGGAAAGGCGTGTCTTCCGCTATGAAGATACCTGCATAAACAAAGCCTCGTACATATATGGAAAAATTTTACCACTGGGAATGCCAAGTATATATAGTATATACATGTCCATAACTTTGGGAATTTGCAGTCGACTTCGAAGTCAATCGACAAGTTGGACGATTGAACATGTACGTTTCGCCATAGACTTGAATGTTCAGTCCGGTGATTATACATTTACATTTGTCCATATAGTGAAAACCATACCCTCAAAGCAATCATCGTAATGGGTATATGGTATCAAAAAAGTACCTTGGCTAGTCAGTCTGGCTTTGAGGTTTGCCCTTTGAGTGTTTCATTAATAGGGTTATTTGTGGGCTCACATTGCACACAGATCGATTTTCTGAATATGATTAAAGATTAAGAGATTCTAGACGCATCACTCCAAGCTTATATTTAAATTTATTGGTGGTGGTATATTAACTTTCCCCAGCGAGCTTTTCCAGTCCAGTAACTCGAAATCTATAAAACCTGACACAGTCGATCTAAATTGAATTTGCCGGCAAAGGTTCTTACACTACTGTGACATCTGAGATAAAGATAAACAGCCCTGGAATAGTCTCTCTGAAAGCACAAATGTGTGGGATGAATCTGAAAAGCGACACTAACAGATGCATTTCTTTGGTTTTAAGTTTGCTGAATATTAATTTGGACTGTCACGCTCTCACACCGTAAAGTAATGATGAAAGGATAGCTTAATGCCAGCATAATCAATTTACAAAATAATCCTTGACAAGTGCATATAATGGAGTATTTTGAAGAAGAACAATAGCACATATATTAGTCGCTTATTATTACACCTTAACTAGAACTGTGTGGTTAATCCTGTGTTTACTCCAGTAGTCTCGTATTCATGATATAACTGACGGCTACTACCCCAACAAACAATTTATCTGGAGGCCTGCGCTAACAGGCATTTGGAGAACCCAAGTTATAAGAGTTCACATGGACAGAAATCAAGATATCACTGTAAATAATGATATTGTATATGCTTATGTCGGTTGAGGTGTTATAATCTGTATGCAGGGTTGCTTTCTTTGTTCCCGTCCTCTGCCAATTTTTTTGATATAAAATGGGACAGGAAACAAGTTTTTTGGTCGATATCCACACAGTTATAAGGATGTTTTAGATTATTTTTAGATGTACATTTGCCGGATTGTTATGGAACACAGAGTGATAGGCAGTGTATAATATATATTTGGGGTTATTTTAGCTACAATTCAACCCACCATTCACAATGGGTATCAAACACTGAATTTTACTTATTGTTCGAAGTACTAGTAAGAAAGTTGGCTAGGTGCCATTGGTTCGCTGAATAAATTGGCCAGTTGCCGGCAGTTCTTAATTCGAAGATATCCTTGCACAACCGTTGGAGTCTTTTAAGATGAAAACTGTATTGGCCATTTTTATTCATATTTTGTGCGTGTTTATTTGCTATGAAATATTGTGCATCTTATGTTCGAAATCAATCGACCAGATTATTTCGTTACCTTTGTGATACAGGAGAAGAATTCAAACAGTTGTTATATGTTACGCCAAAAGAGCGCCATTAAGATTGTCATAATGCCATGAGTAAAATGGGGTCCCTTTCGCCCTGAATCGATATGAAATATAATGAATACAAATGTTCAACCACCTTGTTTTTTTCCTTTCTATTGCCAGTTATAAAATCGTCATATGTCTTTAAATTATGCGATTTGTTAATATATGAACCAGTACGCCGAAGAACGAACTATATTGCCTACTGGTCATAAATTCAATTTGCAAGCGAAGTGCTCCAATCACTTTGCCATTTAAAGGTAGTTAGAAAGATTTTATTGAGTTCACTTGAAATTAAAACAGATCTGACTCTCTCGAAGTGCAAATTTGTGCTGTTTATAGTTTGATGTCGCCAATATCGATTTAGACCATCCGATGTTATTTAGTTTTTACACATTACCAATTTAAAGCGAAACTCCGGGCTGCATTAAAATGCATATAGGTAAAAAAGGCATCATTTCTTGTGTTCAAATTATGCTCTCTAATTTTCTAATCAAGCTGTACCCATTTTATAATAGCACCTTAAATATTGGGAATTAAACGGAAAAGCTCCACAAATATCAACCAATCAAAGATATTTCTTTTCAAAATAGGTGCCTATGTCACAAGAACTGTAGAGTCGACGGTTATTTTATAAAATGAAGAAACGATAAGTCGATGCCATATTTACGTATAAGGGATATATAGTTTTTTTTTAGCTGGGAGTATCGCTTTAAATTAATTACGGATATGTACTGTAATATGGCTTGTTTTCTGTCTGCAAGCAAATGGCACATCATAGACCCTAAAAGAAACTGTCGTTGCAGAAATTAGTTGAAACAGTATAGCTATCTAACACAAATGTAAAAGGAAACGCTACGAGGCACTGACACTTTTCAAAATCGATTTTGAAAAAAATTTCCTGCCTATCGATGAAGTTTCAGCTACATGTATTTTAAAATTGTGCAAATACAGTTGTTACTCAATAAAACATGACAGTTTACTTGCCAGTGAATCGGTAAGAACAATAAAGGTTACCGCAATTTATTGTTCGATGGATAGAAAAAATAGTCGATAGTTATATAATTTAGTTACTATATGCTAATAGTCCTGCACTGTGAATATTGTAATGTGAATACGGCAAACTAACAGCCAGAACGTTTCAGACGCGAGAGATACATGCATAAAGCGTGAAATAAATAAAATAAATATATTGATAGTCTCCTGTGCAGATCAATATGTGTTACATTGTCTATCGTTTTTACAACAACTCACCACTCGTCTCTTGAATCCCTGTCCGGGTTTTCTGTCTGTGATTACAGAGGTTGGGAAATAAGTTTCGATTTGAGGGCTAATACAATCGGGAATTGAGGAACATCAGCGAGTAAGATGGGTAAAGATTCACAAAGCTCCGTCTGTGATCATTTCCCAATAAGCTGTGCATCCCGGACTTAAGCTGAATATTGTTTACATTTCTACTGAGAGCCATGCTGGTGTCAAAAATCTTTACCAGGAAAACTTGACGTCTTCAGAAGACGATAATTTCCATGTAATCTTTATAAAGTGTTGATACAGCTAAGCAAATGGTATCGACCATCTTAGCAAGAGCTCGCTGGGACTCCCGTCAAGGATTGTTCAGCTTTTAAACATAATTAAGCGCCCTTACAGCCATGAAACATGACTAACAGATAACTGGGAAGATCTTCATCATATTCATGCCTAATGCCACTTTCCATACATAAAATTACTAACAAATCTTTAAAGTCAGAATATTACCTCAATATTAAGATCAAATTCCCACTGATTAACAAATAGAAATCAACCTTTCATGAATTAACTGAAACCTAAAAAAAATGAAACGAATACTGATGACAGTTAAATAAAAAATAGGGTATTTGCGCCCGAGGGAATATGCCTCATTGGAAACTAGGGCCGACTGGTGGTAGGGGCCAAACGTTTTATAACTGCTTTTGTTGAACACGGAATAAGATTTATGCAATCGGCAAATATGTCCATTACAACATTAGCGTTTTATGCATGTAATACATGTTTTATAAATATCAATCAATGACGGTTGCAAGGAAACTAATATATTTATGACATCAAATATATATTTTGTGTAAATTGTAAGTCACACTGTTTCATACAATGTCAATGATATATAATATTTGTCTCTTTACAGATGGTAACCTATTCCAGAGAGCAATTGTGCAGAGCGGTTCAGCTCTCAGTCCATGGGCGATTTCCACTGACCCACTAAAATGCACCCTTGGTTTGGCTAATACCGTGGGCTGTACAGAAGGTTTGGAGAATACCACAGCTTTAATAATGTGCCTTAGAAATAAAACTCTGTGGGAATTGTTGAACTCTGTCCCAGTTGCTCCGAAGTACCATACATGTTTCGGTCCATCGGTTAACCAGCTTAGTGGGGCTCTACCAAAGCCTGTGGAAAATCTATTGGCAGATCCAACATATAACTCACCAATTAGCCTACTTTTTGGAGTAACCAAACATGAAGCTATAGGATACCTAAAAGAAAGTGACGTGGAAGGTAGAATGTCTGAATCAAGAAAGAAGCAAATTATGAGAACCTTTGTGCATAACTTGTTTTCTTACCAAAAACAACGTTTATACGAAATCCTGGATCATGATTACACTGATTGGGAAAGTTCTTTAGAACGGCGGTCTAGACGAGATAATACACTTGAACTGCTCAGTGATGGGCTGTATGTCGCCCCGCTAATGAAACTTGGTGAATACCATTCAAAGAAAAGTGATACTTTTTTCTACAGTTTTAGTTATTCGTCACGAGACGAGAGTATTCCTCACTGGTCAGGCAGCATTCATGGCGAGGAATTACCATATGTATTTGGAGCGCCACTAGTGGACGGGTTGTCGCCCTTTAAATCAGAATACAGTAAATCTGAGAAAATGCTTAGTGAAGCGGTCATGACTTATTGGACTAACTTTGCCAGAACTGGGTAAGTTTTAAATCTACATAAGGCCTCCTATATTGGTTTAAGTATATCTTGCCTTAAATTGGGTGTATACAGATGTTTAGAAAATAATATTAAAAAATTCGCTTGCATCCATCGGGAATCGAACACTGTTAAATGGCTAACAACGCCAGCACTTGAGTTGCTAAGAACCTGAAATCTCATCCAAATATATAGGCGGCAAAACTCTATGGAAAGCACATATATATGACTGTGGAGGGAAGCAAATCTTTTTCTTTTATTCAGAATATATTAAAAATGCACATTATTCGATAATTCTTTTCGCAAATCTTCTGAAAGGAAGGGATATATGGTACGAAAATAAATACTTTAAAATTAGTTGGGCATGCATCAACATCGACATGATTCATTTGGTTTTAAGACATAGTTGTGATAAGTCGTTCTTAATTTATGGTTTTGGGAAGATATCAACTTAAACCAGACGGGTAAATATATAAACTGGTCTCAGCGGTTATGTACAACTAACTTTGTCATTTGTGTCCTGTACATCTTGAAACGATGACACAGCATGCAGAACATTGATAAATCGCTGAATGGTGACCTGATGATCGCTTTTCCAATAGGAAACAAGTGTCACTGTACTGTAACGAATAAGACTGATTGCGTCTGAAGGAGAATACCAAATACCACTACTATCTGAAGTGCAAACTAGTATATCCCCACTGAAACCGATAGCTAGCTCTGAAGAGCTCTAGTCTCCCAAGATACTCTTCCTAGGACGTATCTTCCCAGGACAAATCCAGACTTAAGCTTCCTCGGGACGCTCTTTGTTGACAAGACCTTGATCTCGGTTCTGTCTGTCTAATTAGGTTATGGTGGAATCACAGTGGTGGTCATTACTAGGGTATTTCTGCTCGCCTTGGAAATTGAACCTATCGATTCCTTACCGTGTTTGTGCCAGCAGATGGCAGAATTTCGGAAAGTAATGCTTTGAGCAAAATTAAAGATTAAGTTTGCTTGGCAGCCTACCCTTTTGTAAGCCTAGCATTTTCTGATTTTCCACGTATTGCAAAAAGTAAATATTTCTACAATACGATGTCTTGATTTGACGCCAAGGTCATGGATTTATATGTAACTGTTCGTCACAACAACCGATTGATGAAGTTCAGATACATTTTGTCTCATTTTGTGACTAATGGGATGCAGAATTACAAATACATTTTGCATCGTGACATATGGCCGTAACATCATGTTCTTAAGTGAGTTACGGTAAGGGATGTGTACTCAAAATGAAAAATGTAATAAACTGCACGTTTTAATTTGAGTGGAGTATCTGCCCAAATCCATATGTTGTCCTCCCGCGGCAGTGGCTAAGTGCTACCTAGGGCGCTTACTTATCCTACTTCGATTTACTTGTCTGTACGTACACCATTAGGTCACACGATGTGGCTCCGCCATTCGCGGGGGTTTCCGTCCTAATTAGGTAAGGATTAGTGAAAAGTGGACAATCCGTCGTCATATAAGTGTAATACCCTGGATACGACGTTAAACCCCCAATCTAACAAACAAACCATATGTTGTCTGCACCACGGACATACAACGTACTTTACATGCTTCTGTAGGTCATGCCTGTACTCAGGTATTATGGTTATGATCGTAAACGGGATTCTATTATTCACTAAAGTATTACATATGCAAGTCATAATGCTCAGAATAATACCGCACTATAATTATTTTTGATATGGAGAGTTTCCAGTGGTGATAGAAATATAAGAGTTATGAGATGAGGCCGTGTTAAGCTTGCCTCTAGGCAATGCTGTGACGAGATGAAAAGGTTTGCTGAAATAACGAAAATACGAAATGGCCAAACTACGTTGATGTGTCTCTTCTATTAGCTGCTTAATATTCCCCCACATTTCCATCCTTTATCATGTCCTGACCCCTGAAGCCATTTAAGAGCAGAGTGCCTTTGACTGTAGATTGTTAGCTTCTTGGAGTGGGAGCTGCGGTCTAGACTTCTGTCTCTTTAACAAAAGGTTGAATCTTACCCTTTGTGACGCCGGTTCGAGGTCAGTTTCTCTACGAGTGTCTTATTAAACATCCAGTCGGCTAGAATCCCCCTCACACAATTGAATCCGAAATGAGTTTAACTTTTAGTATCGTCGAAACTACCCGCCATGTAGTATAATACAAATTTATGGTATACTCTGTTACGTCTTTATGGCCAAGTCGTAACTATCCTTATCCTTTATGTGTAATTTGTAAGCATATTCATGAATACTATAAGCGCCAAACAGCCATTTAAAAAAAAAAACATTTTTATTCACTTATATCAATTTTGATAACATATACGTTACTCAGAGGATTTTACTAGGTTACTGGGTTTCCTTCTGCATTTCCACCGTAATAAGGCTAGGTGCACTATGAAGTGGAGAATCCGTCGCGATGTAAGTGAAATACCCTTGAGTACAACCCCAATCAATCAATCAAACAAACAAACAAACAAACACGTAACTCGGCATATAACTGAATAGTGCCCAAAAAGCCACTAAATTCAAATATTTGCTATCGTATTTCGCATTAATGAGAATAACTTAACAGGCTTATGCTGATGACTACTAGTATCCTTTTACAGATTACTAGGTTTCATTTTATATATAACTTCGGTAGCAGAAGATTAAACAAATAACTAAATATGTATAAAGCTTATATAGGACTGATTTACAATGTTTCACCTGTAGCGTAACAGCTAACAGCTTATTGTGTAGTAATTGGTAATCCTTACTCTCTCTGCAAAATTGCCATTTTTTTATTTGAGTTTGTGCCACTGCTCTTGACATATTTGAAAATCATCACCGCAGTGTAGAATACAGTTCGAAAAAAACAGATTCCTACAAATTCGTGTTTTCAGTAAATTGAATCTAACGACCTTCTGGGAGACATTATATTATCTGTGACTGTTTTTATATAAGCTGTCACATGAAAACGCGTAGAACAGTTCAGAGTTGAACGAAAAACGTCTGGATTACTCTGCTGTGAATGTTAATCTCCAACTACACATGCCTCCAGGGGAGAATATAAATTCAAAAACTAGCCTTTAACTTTGAGGTTAAACTCATTTTCTGATTACAATTTGTCACAAATGACGCCATATAGTTCTATGTAGAATTTGCTGCGCTCTAAACCAAGATCTTGATCCAATTTGTAGAAAATCTATCGAATCTGCGCATTATGTGGAGGGCTTATTCGGGAGATAAAATTCTTATTCCAGAAACACTTCCAGGCAAATTGACTGGTGATAACCCTTTAGCCTGAGTACGTCTCTCTTTTTTTGCGAAATGATTTTGAATGTCAGAAGTGGTAACTGGTTTGGGGCAGGAATAAAGGGAGCCTTTAGACGCTCCATTGGCTTCCAGTGTAGCATCCTGGTGGCGTAAAGAATCACTAGGTAGGGGTCAATTAGGGGTTCCTCGAGAACTAGGTGTCAGAGGAGACAAGAGCGAAGCCTGC
>JAVFBW010112958.1:0-16027 GCA_034783835.1 Mopalia ciliata | reverse complement strand
AGGGTTGTGTGATTTATTTCTGATTTATTTATTTGTATGCAATCATTCCATACTAAATAATATAAAACATAACAAAAAAAATAGATTTAATTGACATTCTCAGATATTTTATTCCAAATTAAAAAAAATGATACAGTAGAATTGGTTATATTTCCCACCACTCTTTGTGCCATTCTAAAATTTTATTCAAGGGAGACAATTATCCATTATCACACTCAGGGGAGATAACTCTAGTCTACTTTCTTTCAGATTCCCACATTTGCTTTGTTCAGAAAATGGAAGGCTTTCAGTGTGTGGAGAAAAAATGTCAGAACCACAAAAATCCAAAGCTGTAAGAAAGGGCTTAATGAGAATCTATTCATTGTTAATCCAGTAAGTTTTTTTTTTGCTTTTTTATTATTTAAAGTTCTTTTATCTTGCCTGATCCTGTTGTAATTATTTGTGTTTTCAATTTTGGCTTCCCATAGGATTCATAAAATTAAAGCAAGTTGTTTTCTTATCTGACTATAACAAAATGTTTTCCAGATTTGTTTTTCTGAATGTAAACAATTGTAAGTTTCTTAACAAGGGAAATCAGCGCCATTTAAGTACTCGTAGAAAATTATGTCAGCTGAGATTTAATTTTTGTAAAAAGTATAGCAGAAAATAAACATCCTTCACTGTGTCCTATAGGTTACTCTATCAACTCTTCTACAGATGCTGTCAATAAAATGCTACCCCAAATAATCTTATACCTAACTTTCATACTATCAGTTTCATATAGTGCCGAATAATTTTTGTGTCTTTTAGAAAGTGAAGATTAACAGTGTTTTCATTATTTTGGAATAACACTTTCTTAGTTAGAACATACACCTGTTCAGAAAATTTTGTAAGTTGAAACCCGTCCAGGAATCGAACCCACGACCCTCAGAGTTAGACACCAAATCGCCAGCAGTAAGTGCAGGCTATCTAGACCACCCAGCCACCCGGCCTTCTATAGAAGGTCGTGGGTTCGATTCCCGGATGGGTTTCAACTTACAAAATTTTCTGAACAGGTATATGTTCTAACTAAGAAACTGTTATTCCAAAATAACGAAAACACTCATATAGTGCTGTCAAAGGTTGGCTTCAGTGTCTAGGTAATATGCAGAATTGTTTTGCTTTTGGTTGTCGTAATATTGTGTGTGATTTCTCTCCTGCAGTCTTTGCGCCCCGCCCTGCTCAACGTACGTGAGATGTGTCACAGAATCAGTGATATGGGTCTGTGTAAGGTGGATAAAGGACACACCTATTCTCTGCTGGAATTCAGGGATGCTCAGTTCACACAGCTAAATGAGGTCAGTATATCTCTTACCAAGGGTATAAAGTTATCTCCCTTGATGAGCCGGTTTTCCCTTGTGGTGTCAATAGCAGGATGGTGGAGCAGTAAGCTAAACCAGAGTATCAGTGAGCTTATCTTGACTGCTCACTGGAAATGTTCTACTTGACCTCCATTGCAAAAGGCATTCTTATTTGTTTGGAGACTTGAGAACACCAATTAAACATACACAGAAAAGTACAAAATAAAAACTAACTCAGTCTACTCGAACAAAATTAGGAACAAAATATGTGTTTTTAAAAAATCTTTTTACCATAGAAATGGCATATATAAAAAACTGCGTCTTTTGCATCTATGTGGGAATCAAGAGACTTCTGTTGCTCAAAACCATGCTTCTGCAACAGACAAATCCAGGAATTTTATTGCTTATCAAAAATATAACATCTTGTTGTTGTTGTGCAGGTGGCAGGACATCTGATGGAGTTCCGTGATCTTGTAAAGGAAGTGGTTCGGAGCGCATGCAGAACAGCTCTACTTGAGGCAGGTTTCACACCTGATGATTACTTTTACGATGGAGAAGAAAGCCCGGGACTCTACGGTAACGGTTTAACATTGATTTGTCATCATGATGATATGTCATAATGTGTAGGTCAAACTCAGCTCAACCCATTAGAATGATAAAAACAAGTTTATATCTTATAACTTCTAGCAGGTAGGACAGAGAAATAGGCTTTACCACAAAGGGTCTTACATTTTATTTCTTTGGACTGTCCCAAATTTAGAGTGTCCCAACCATGGGCTTAGACAGATTCCCGTCCAGCCATCCAAATGGAGACCCTGAAGTGAACAATTGCCTCATTTGGACACCCTGTTTTAAGAAAATTCAACATGCAGGAGATAGGAAAACTGTCAAAATTGGACACCCAGTTATATGAAAAGTGAAGCAATGTGACCACTTTGGACACCCTACTTCTGATTTCTGGCTAAGCCTCTGGTCCCAACCTATAAAAGTTATAGGGTAGTTATATGTTTGATCATGATAGTACATGGCTTCTGACATTGTAATAGTAGATTTCTTAGTACTCTCTGGGCTACCATTCAGTGAGGCACATAGTAGTTTTGTTTATCGATGGATTACTACCCCTTTAGAAAGCTTTTTCCACTGCTTATACTCAGTAATGTTTTTGCTATGTGAAGGAGACTAGCTCAGTGGATTGGAATGTATCATGTACATAAGTCAGCTGTCCCCTTTTTATGGATAAGCGCAGACCTAGAGGCTTATGCTTGATCCTATGTACATGAGAAAAGTTGGCTTGAGAGATTGTGTTAGTAGATTCATTAGAAAGGCACCCTGTTGTCTGACTTACTTTCCCTGTTTGATGGTAATTTCCCTTGTTAGGACTGAGTTTATTTTCGCTTGTTAAGCCTGAGTTTTTCGCTTGTTAAGCCTGAGTTATTTCCCTTTTAAGGCCTGAGTTATTCTCCTGTTTTAGGTGAAGGTGGTGGAGCTCCAGGCACAGCCTCTAGTTATCTCATGCAGAGTAACTATGATCTAGACATCTATGGAGAGGCGCCTGATAAAATGACATACACGGAACAGGCTAATAAAAGGTCACACTGCAAAAGGCTCACATGGTAAGTGTAAATTTGTTTTGTGCTAAAACTAAGTGAAATATAGCAATGCTTCATTTCTGTTAATTATGCTTAATTAAAAATATTATCACATTATCCTTTTATTGAGAATTATGAATTGAAACATTGCTCCTCCAGTTTTATATTTTACATTATTTTAAAACATTTTATTCACAGGTTTTCACAAACACAAACAGTTTATTTACTCTTTGTTCAATTCACTTTACAGTAAAAACAATGTCACTCCACTCTTTCATTCTTAGCTTGAGTGTTTGGGCTATTTATAAACACTATTGTCAAAGAGAGTCTCTGAATGTTAACAAGGGAGGTAATGCTACCATTGGTCCTCCGTCATCACAACATTCGTGATAGTGGAGTTTTTATTTCAAACAAAAATTCAACCATTTCGACGTTATAAAAAACTCCACAAATCTTGGTTTTGATGTCAGAGGACTATATAAACTGCAACACCTTCTTTTTGACATCTAGAGTGTCTCATTATGTTGTGATATATTCTACTTGAGATTGCCTGTGCTTTTTATGTTCACTTCACTGTCAGATCCACTGCAAAATCACTTTCACTTTCAGTTTCATTCGGCTGGCTGATTATTTGATAGTGAACACAATGCATGTCTTGGCTGTAAACTCTGTGTCCACTTTACTGAACTACCTTACTGAACAGCTCCAAAACACCCCAACTCTGGCTCAAATACAAGGACAGGAAGAGGAAAAGAAAGAAAAACAAGATAACCAATCAGAAAAAGTAAAATTATTATTAAACTTGATCTCATATATAAACCTTTATATTATAAATTATGTATTAATTACATGTTAAAAGACATTTGTTTTGTTGATGTTTAATTTTAGATAAATGGAATTGATATAACTGATATCTCACAACTTCTTTAGGTGCATGTTTAAACAATAGGATGTTCACAGAATTGTGTTGCTATGCTGTAGATCAAAAAACGCAGATCGATATTGAGGAAAATTTCTTAATAATATGCAAATGTTTCTTCTTACAGTGTATTTTTAAAAGATGTGATATTTAGTTCAGATTCTGTACAAAAACTGCTGCTGCTCATCTTTCAATATGCCGCAAATAAGACAGTCTCCAGGAAAAAATATATTTATGCTATAATATGCTGCTATAAATTTTGTTTGCTTCTAGGAGGGAGAAAATGAGGATGACGAAGAAACTGCTCGCCAGTTACCTCCCCTGTATATCACAGAGTTCATTCTTGAGCCAAACCAACTTCTCTTCCAGCCAGACCTGGATGACTTCCAGGAAGGATTGTCTGAAGTTATCAAAAAATTCCAAGATTGTGTTCTTAGCGTAATGAATTTGGTACCTGACACCTACTTTGATGCTTTTACCAGGTGAGTTGTTGACTGACCCTTAACTTGGTCTAACTCATGGTTAGTTTTGTTTGTATTTTTTACATTTGACCAATACTAATAAATGTAATAAATGATCTTTATGTAAAGTATGTAATAAGTTATATGATGTAATTTATAAAAGCAGCATATGGTTAGTTTCATTAAGAGCTGGGCCCCCAGCCGTGGCTTAGTGGTAGTGTGTGTGATTCCTTATCCTGCTGTGATATACTGTTCCGTGGATCAAGTCCATCTCTGGACCATCAGGTATATGAGTGAGTCACAAAGTGTGGCTACAGCAATCGCGGTGGTGGTTTTTATGAGGTTTCTTCTCGGTTTTCCACAGTAATAAGGCAAGGTGCAGTGTAAAGTGGACAATCTGTCTTCATGTAAGTGAAATACCCTTGAGTACATTAAACCCCAATCAAACAAACAATAAGATCTGCAGGGAATAACATGTACTACCTTATCAAAATAAATTTATGTATATAATAATTATGTTATTTAATTTTTCCCTCTATGCAGGCCGATAATAAACAACAAGTTTGAAGAGAAGACATGTGGAGAAGGCCCTAGTCTGACTACTATGTTTGAAGATGACCGACACTTACAGACCATCATACACAGTCTCAGGGTCAGTTCACTTATATTCACTTTGGCCTTTTGTGTCTTTATTTTTATTTCCAAATATAAACGATAATTCAATAAAATTTTTATGAATTAAAATCAATTCTGTATAGAAGGCAGTTGACACATTTTTTCAGTTAAAAAGCATCAGGCTTCACCAGCAATGATAAATTTATAATCCTTATGCTTCATGGGGACCAATGCTGCCATTTTTTTATCACTGGAGAACCATTTCTTTACCATCAGAGCAAAACTTTTTACATTTTATACTTGTGTTAAATAATGAGTATTTCCTTTTGTTGTTCACCATTCTCAATACAAGTAAAATACCCCTAACCATCAGTCAATCCTGTAAAGTATCGAGATCAATTTTTAATCATGAATTAATTTTTCTGAATTAATTTTTCAGGAGGCCGTGTCTGCCGCCTTCAATGCAGCTAACCAGTACGCTGACACATTTGAACCATACCGCGAATTCTTCAAAGTCAACGAAGGGCTGGACTTGGAGGCTGTTAAATCACAGGAACATGGTATGATTATACGTCAATCTCTGGTAGAGTTAGTGTGGCATGTAAACTAATGGACAAATGAAGCTATTATAATGTGGTATTGTTGGTCGGCCCATTTTATTCCCCGATTGGACTGACATGTGTTGCATGATAGAAATGACCTTGATTAAACCTTACAACTATAATCCAACAAACTTCATCTGTGAAATAGGCCCGTGGCTTAGTGGTAGCGAGTGCGCTTCCTAAACTGAACATACTTCGATATACCGTTCCAGGAATCAATTCCATCTGTCGACCATCAGGTACATGAGCGAGTCACATGTTGTGACTCCGGCAATGGCAGGGGTTGTTTTTACGAGGTTTCCTCGTGTTTTCCACCGTAATAAGGCTGTGTACAATGAGAAGTGGACAATCTGTCGTCATATAAGTGAAATACCCTTGAGTGCAAAGTTAAACACCAATCATACAAACAAATCATCTGTGAAATAAATATTGACAAAGGTGTACAATTATTCGTCATTATGTATTATTTAGTTATGTCATCCAGTGTTTTTTGTTCTGTGTTTTTAGATGTTGCTTTCTTTGCTGAAGCGCTCGAGAGATACAACACCCAACACAACATGGCACAGAGTATTATCGAGAAGCGACCAATAGGAATGCTTCTTGTGGATGCGAGCAAAATGAAGAATCTTCTCATCCCATCACCGATCAGATGTCTCGATGTAAGAAACTATAAGTTGTTTCCACATGAGGGGCCACTTTCTACTTATCAACAAAATAGAGCATGCCCTATTCCACATGACGGTTTGAATTTGAAATAAATTGCATGTTTGTTGCATCATTTATGAACATTTGTGAACAGTTCTGTTTTAAGACTTTCTGTCATGTCTTTTTGCATGTTGGGAAACCAATCCAGTAAGAATTTTCAGAGCTTAATGAAATTTAAATTATTAACAACTTTAAGCATATCAAAAATTTTTAAGAATGTATTCTTGTACAGCATGTAATGTAATCAAGGCAACTGACAACTCAACTCAAATTCCTTTCTTTTATACATCTTTGATGTAGATTTTTTGCATGAGTTGTGCTTGAGAATAAGCAAATAAATTATTTGGTTTAATTATTTTTCTCTTCAGGTGATAAATGATCTGTTGCCAGTGTTAGCTCGACAGGAAGTAGACAGATTGATTGCAGAATTACAGGATGCTCAGTTTAAACTGGAGTTTGTTGCCACGACAACCATTGAATTTGTTCAAAATCTGACCTTCCTTGATGAGATTCAACTCAGGGTAAGTAACTCTTGCCACTTTAATTAAAACTTTTAATGATGCAGAATGATACTGAAATAATTCAAATGTATGGGGGTTTTTTTCTAACATGATAATGCTCAAAATAGATAATAAATTGTTCATACCTGTATTTACCACCTTAAATTCTAAACACTCTCCCTGTTTCAAACACGTTTACATTTTATCAGAGTTTTTACAGAAATATTTTTTTATTCGTTGATTCTTGTATTTTAATTGATAAAACTGTTTAATTCTCAGGTTGATCCACTGGAGAGAGAAGCCATGATTGTGAAGGAAATGTATGAGTTGATTGACCTTTACACGGTGCCTACCCCACCTGAAGACTTCGCTGTCTATCAGGTAAGCTTTCGAAGTTTCTCAAAACCAAGATTAAGTCACTAATCCATTATAGGTGACCCTGTGAGGGAGCGGGTGGGCCATGGCCCTGCAGAATTCTCCCTCGGCTTCCTCAGTCAATCGTAAAAGGCGAGAAAAGAGGTGGCTTTCCGTTGCCCCGCCTGGTGTTCTCAGAGCTAAAGGGTAACGGGAAGCAGATTTGTTTGTCATGTTCTGTATTTTTGTCCGTCGTCATATAAGTGAAATACCCTTGAGTACTGTTAAACACAATCAAACAAACAAACAAACTAAAAGTCATACTATAGCTTTCAAATAGAAATTTATTCGTTATACAAAACCAGATGATTTATTGAGTTGAAACTCTTTATACATATATAGAGATTATATGTACAGTGCATGATACGTGACGAGGTATCAGCTCAATTTGTCTCCGGTCGGACGGCAGTATGAAATCGAGCTCGAAGAACGAGATTGATACGCAGTCAGACCTGATACAACGAGAGCTGATAACACACGTACAGTGCACTTTACATATAATCTGTATATCATATATCTTCAATGTTTCTTGCAAAATTCTATTTTTGGGACAAATTTGACAAACTTTCAGCTAGGATCGCTTGACAGAGGCGAAGTACTACTTATATTCTATTTAGTCCGAGAGTTAAAATAACCCAGTGTTTAATTGTGACATCATATAATACAACGGGCTGTTTGATTACCCTTTTTTTTAAATCTATTAAACTAAACGCATGATTATATGATTTCAGTATTTAAAAAAAACAGTTAGATTAATTGAAACTGAAACGCAAGTTTGTTTACATCAGAAGCATATTACTGCGACAAGGGAAACCCCAATGTCTGAGCTGGCCCAGCACGTGAATTTGTTCTATAAAGTAACACACCACAGAAAAACATTCGAGAAAACCTAGTTCAATTCCAAACCCCAACTAGCGGCTTTATTTCGTTTAATTATAATGTAAATTGGTTTTAATCAAAGAAACAAAACATAAACGGAACAAATTGTCCGGTTGCCAAGTCTTGATCAGCTACACGTGGCCGAGGAATTTCCCCTGTCACGTTAGGGGGCACTGTCATATAGACTGTAAACATTGAAGTACCGCTTCAGACCGTACGTATATTAACCATCTGATACGGATAAAAAATCGATGCCTCTCTATCTGTGTGGTGAGACTCATAGATATATGATAAAAAATATCTATCTATTCCCCTTAATACTATTTTTGTCATCTATCTATATCTTCTGGTGTTGTACCTGAGTCACTTAAAACTGTATAAGTAACCGGTCAGAAAAATATTGTAGAAAATTACAGACAAATATCGGTCCTGCCGTGCAAAATTCTTGAAAAGTTGGTATCTTCGAGGTTTTGGAACTACCTGGGTATTAACAAAATTATTTCTGCCAATCAATTTGGGATCCGAGCTAATCAGTCAACTTGTAGCATGCTCTTTATTTGATTTATTAATGGAAGTTACGGAAAATATAATCAATATAGTATGGTGACATTTTTAGACTTGTCCAAGGCCTTCGACACCGTAAATCACGAAATACTGCTGTTCAAATTAAAACGTTTCGGTTTCGATAGATTGATTAAATTAAAAAATGCTTCTAAAGCTGTTTGAAAAGTCGTACACAATATGTATGCAGCCGCACTACTATGTCTTGTGTCGTATAAGACTCCGCATGTGTCTGGAAAAAGCCGCCTGTGTACAAACTATTACAATTGCTATCTTCGGAAAATGTCAAAGAACTGCGTATGCTGGCGAAATATTTAATTCAGGCTGACGCCAGACGAGTTGTTACAACCTTATAACTATTTAATGATATCATCTTTAATACCTTCTTTTTTGGGTAAGCTTTGCGGCAACTACACCCTATATATTTACTCAAAACTATAAAGCCTATTGTAAACAGGCGTTACCCTCCACATGAGAATGTCTTTAAAACTCTGTATAAATTGTACTACTCTGTCATAATAATGTATGTTTGAATTCCGATGAGCATTAACTCACGGAAATACACTTTAGTCAATCAATGGTCTTGGACCCCCGTTGTTATATGCCTGTAACCCAAAGGTCCCGGGTTTGATTCCCGGTGGAGGCAAACAATTTTTTCTCTCTTCATTCATTTAAAATATATAAATGCGATTATGTCTTCACCTAATTTAATTCGTCTTATTCTATTTGCAGATGACACTAGCGCATTTTATTCTGCTATCTCTATCAGTAATACTATCTGGATTACGGGATTTTTCAAATAAAGATTTAGGACACATTACGTTGGCTTCCTACAAACCCGAATATTATTACACATCTACCAGAGTTTTATCTATATATACGCTTTATAAACAATTTTGCTTTCAAACCACTGGGATAGAACAAGCCTTTGCGCTTTATTCCCGCCATGCACTCATTTCACATTCTTTATAATCATTGCTTTTCTCCTTGTTGTGTTTTTTTTTTATATATTTATTTTGATGTATATGCATCCATTTTGTTTTGACGAATAAAATAAATCACTTAAATGAAATCAATGATTTTTCAAGGTCAGAATCTTTCATGTTTTATTGTGTTCATTTTATGATTATTTTCAAAAATGGTCGTAACATTTACCGGGTTATTTATACTTTTGAAATGGTTATAGAGGATTAAATTCAATCGTATTCAGTATTCATGTGTCTCTTTTCCTTTCCGTGTGTGGTTGGAGAGAGCTTCTTGTCGCCCTGGTGCTCTCTGAGCTTAAACGGAAATGTTAGCAGATTTGTTTAAAATGTGCTCTGACTGTCCTGTAGTTGTCTTGGGATGTTTTTGTTTGTTGCCAGTGGTGTTGGGGGTGATATCTTTCACCCAACTTGCTGGTACGCCGTCATGTGAGTGAAATAACCTTAAGCTCGGTGTTAAACCCTAATCAAACAATAACTTCTTTTTTTTCATGTCTAGTGCTGTAATATTAAGCTGCGATTGAATATATCAGACTTGACCATCACTCCCGGACCTCCTGCTTCCGCCGCCCATGCACATGACCTTGTATATTGTGCTTAACTTTAGACTGGAGCTCTATTACCTGCCTACTGCCTTTAAAATACACGAAAATTTGGAAGGTTAGACCGTCATGTAAGGCTAAACGTCGATACAGTGTTCTAAATAACGGCACACCTCACGGACATTGAAACAGCTGAAAATGAAATGAAATGAAATTTTTTCATCTCTCATAATTTTTCTAATCGATGTAGAGAGTATTTCAGAAATATCTTCTCGAACTAATTGATTCCTTACGGCCTTGCATGTTTTCTGTCCTTCTTTCTTTATTTTTACTTTCTTGTATAAGCTGTCACTTTGGATAACAGTAAATATGTTGTTTAAATCACCAGCCCTGCCTTTGAATTGCCAAACACACATATGGATCGGACATGTCTCGTAATTTCACTTGTCTACTTGAGATTAAACATTGCCATGGGTGTATATCGTACACAGAGTAGCCTTTTACCTCTTACTGAATGTTAAGACAGATATAATAGTAGTGACATAATCCATGACTCCTAAACGTGTCTCCGTATTCAAGTCTACAATCGCTAATTAATTTGAGAGAACCTATAGTGGTCATTTGCTCAATAGGTCTACGTGAGTAATTTCTATCGATGCTTCATTTAGCAGGACTTGAAAAGCTTCATTCTGCCTATCTTAATGAAAATCTAACCCTTCAATTCAAACCCATGTTGAAGGTTAGAAATCGATTTACCGACCAATAACAATATTTATCTGTCACAAACATTCTTTCGCCCACTGAAACATTTTATACCTAGCATCAAATCACGCCCTGTTAAATTCATCAGCAGCAAGGCATGTAGGTCAATTAACATATTATGTCCATTTATTATGACAACCAAGGGGGACAACTGTGTAGCATGTAACCGTTGAAATGTTTTAAAAATAATTTGTTGGTGTAAGTTATCTCCCTTTGTTGTCATTATTTTTGACAATTTGACAAGGGGCTATTTGAGGCCCAGAGAGGACATTTGGAAGTCGACGAAAGCAGTTTAATGTCACTTGTGTGTACAGAAAATGTCAAAGAAAAAAACAGGTATAAATTGTTTTTGATGGGCGTAAGCGGCGCATCGATTTACATCATCCGACATGTGTTTGTGTTGACAGGGTATTTCACTTCACAACCGCTCCTGGTTTAAATACGTATGAAAACCGTGGAGGGGGGTAACATTGCAAAAACCAGCCCGTGATTGCCGGAGCCACATAGTGTGAATAAGCACTAAAGCACTGCCACGACCTCGTGTTCAAGTTCATTTTTATTACACCCAGACCATGCAGTGTTACTGGTTTATGGAGAAACATTTTGATGACAATAATACATATATAAAACAATTTCTATTTTACAAAATCTTTGTTAGACAATATGTGTGCAAATAATATTGTAGTAGGTCTGTATAAAATTGTTTTTTTCTTGTGGCGGACAAGAAAAGACCAAAGTCCGTTTACCAAAAACGCACAGGCCTTATACATTCAGCGTGGAGCATTATGCTTTAACCGTACCAAAGAAAGAGTCTGCTATAAATCCCTAGAGTTTACTAAACATTGGTGCGTTAAGTAACTTATATAAATGAGGGTAGATATAATAGTAGACGGGAATTTGTATAACGATAATTATCTTCTGTCTTAATCTCACACCCGCTTTTATATTTCTTCCTGTGCCTAAAATTAGACATATTTTTTGTAGCATTTATGTTTAGTTTCCATTTTTCACAGTATTCTTAAAATTCTTTAGCATGGCTTTAATATTCTTGGCAGATTCAGCCAGGAGTACCGTGTCACCAGCATAAAGATGAGTAAATAGTTTCAAATAAATATCCATATGGCAATTATCGAGATCAATCCATCTAGATTATCTTGGTAAACAATCCTCTAAGTCATTTACATACAATGCAAATAACAACGGGAATAGTTTTCACCTTTTCATCGCACGAATACCAAATATAATTCACATGAATTAATACATTATACACATTAATTATAACTCTAGGTATTTTACCCCAACATATTACCAATCATTTCTTCCCAAGCCCAGCCCTTCAAACAGAATCAAAAACATTTTTTAAATCTACAAAAGTACAGAAAAGTATCTTTTTCGGGAAATAATATCACTTAAACTTTTCAGAACAAAAAAAATAATATCTAAAGTGAAATAGTCGTTTCTGAACCCAGTTTAGTTTTCTTTGATGATATATTTGAGTAGGCAAAACACCTCAACCGGTTATTAATCATGGTAAATAGCTTACAAAGACAACGCATCTATGATTGTTTGGATGAGATTTGTCCCCGTTTCCTTATAAATGGGTTTAATTATTCCGAGAGGAGCCAGTCATTTGGAAAACAGCCGCAATCAAGAACGAGATTAAATAGTTTTAAAGAAATACCTTACATAATATTAACTGAATTCTTTATTTGTTCATTTATAACGTGGCGGGTGGTTGGAGCGAGTTTCATATTGCTCTGGTGTTCTCAGGGAGGGTAACAGGGAGCCGATATGTTTGGATGGTCTGTTTTGCGTCCTGTTTTCCTATATTTGTCCCGTCTAGTCTTTGTTTATTGCCAGTGGCATCCATTTGGCTGACATATCGTCATATAAGTGAAATACCATTAAGTATGACGTTAATACCTAATCAAACAAACAATCCGGTGTTGATGTTTTTTTTACAGCAGATCAAATTTTATCCAGAATTCCCAAGTTATGATCTAGTTCACAACCAAACCTAACACAAATGGGCGGTTCTCAAAATTTATCAAACTGACATAGGGATGTCAATTATTTAAAACGGATGAAATATCTCATGTGCTAGAGAAGTCCGAAGGAAGGTTTATGAATTTTTTTCTTCATCTAGACATACATGTAGGTTAATATAACCCAAAGTCAAATTTCGAGAGAAAATAGAAAATTGTACATGTTATAGAAATATTTGACATATGTTTAGGAAGTTGTTCGGCATGGGTTTATAATAAACCAAACCAAATAGAGATATAATGTAAAAATGAAAACAGCCATTGTTGTGATTGATTGAAATTTTTTTTTCAGCCACATTCAATGATATTTAAGCTACGCTGTAGCTCGAAAACTTCGTCATTTTTTTCAACTGAGTTATTTACTGATTGACTAATTTTGCACGAGAAAGGAATCGTATGTTGCCTGATACAAAGGAGAGCTTCGTTTAATTACACTATTCTTTACAGTATTGTTACTATTGTATTTTTTAATAGGTATTTAGATGCTAGTACGATATCAGATATCAAACAAGCACCTCGCTTGAATTTGTTATTTTGATTTGTGTGTCATGCCATATTTAACGTTTTGTCACTCATATGAATGCGTGTCAGCCCAAGGGGCGATAGAAACCAGTAACAGCCACTAGCAACAGGGACAAAACTGGAAAATCTCAAAGCAGAATATAAATGCATCACAAAACAGATCAGCTTCTTGTTCCTTAGCTCGAGACAACTAAGACAAGGGGAAGCTCTCTCCAAACGCACGCTATTTAAATTGACGTTTACTTTGTTACAAAGCGTTAACTATATATTAGACATCATGCTGAATAACTACGTTGCTATGTTGTACGTCTTGGCTGTTTTGATTTCTACAGGTTCGACTGATCCTAGGCTATAAATGTATTTAACTCTTGATAACCGTATTATTCAACGTGCTTCAAATATTATGTTTCTCGAAGGGTGGAAGAGGTTAACGAGATTATCTCACCTCAACTGACTACCTGCTGACTATTACCCCAAACCAATTAGTGAAAAGTCCACAGATCATCAATTGCATGACTGTTGGGGATGTGTATTTGAACTGAACGGTATACATGGAGAATTAATGTTTGTGGGTGGTAGAACTCACATTTAAAAGGCTTACTCACGCCCCCAGTAGGACTCCTACTGATAGTCATTAACAAAGGTGTGAAGGAAATCTGTGATACCGAGGTCACCCAAATTTCGCAGTTAAAACTGCCTTTAAAGACATTGTTTTAAAATTATGTATTAATAAAGGAATGCGATGGATAAAACGCTATGTCGCCTTTTCATTCAATTATAAAAAAAAACATGCTGTTTATTAAATTTATTGAAGTAAACTTAACCCTCTAGTGCCCGGAACTAGTTTCCATTGCACTTGTTTAAACTTAATTACATTGTGAGGACAAACAAGTATAGTTTCTCTTGGAAAATATGTCAGCTCTTATTAGGGCATTTCATTTTTCTCCCATACTAACACAGCTAACTTTATAAAAAATTTGTTTATAGTTATTTCATCCACGGTTTGAAGACATCGTTATAAGACAATGTAGTTTATTTTCGATGAAAATTATATATCATCTATTACGCTGTAGCTAATAAATAGTCTTCAATTACCCTGTTTAACACCAGAGGGTAATGAAAATGATAAGCGATAGTATGAATTTTAATAAACTTTATTAGCTCTAAACACAACATTTCGTCTTCTTCCTCTTGCGATTACACATCCAATTGAATAAAATCTGGGTTTTCTACAAACGAAAGAAAAATATGTACACATACAGAATTCTTGAACATAAAGTCGCAAACAACGAATGTGGCATGCATTGTTTAAAAAATAAAGATAAGCATTCAGTCGATAAAGTACGAAGTAAAAGAATTAAAATTTTAATGACTTAAATATTGATTGTCATTTAGAAGCCCTTATTTTAAGCCTTGGTAAACGGACTAGTATCATTCAACTCTTGTGTCCCAGTCAATAATACTAGTATAATCATTAAGACCAGTTTTCGATAGATTGGTTTATGTATTTTGTCTTTTAAACGTCCTACCCAATGCATTTGACTTATATGACCAGAGATCTGCATTTACCGTACGTTTGTGTAGGCTTTGTTCAATACGTGCCTGATACAGCATGGTTTATACTTACAAATGATAAAACATGCTCTTAGTGCAAGTATGCAACTTACTGACCGCATATCGTCATTTATGATCATTAAAATGCAGTAAGCAACGTTACAATTACACAATTACAGGGGGAAACATCATAAAAACTACTTCCTGAATCAGCTTGTGGGCACTAGGACACGTTAATGAGTGGCCGAAGGCCAATAGATTCATCGCCGTCTAAGTGTAAATGAATAACCTAAGGTGTGATTTAAAATACTCCTAAGAAAAAAATGCGGAAATTCAACCCGGAGCTTTGTAGGCAAGGTAAAGCAATGCACAATCTTAAAACGGACACAATAGACAGTATATTCAAAGCAGGATATGCTTACGTGAAATCTGTGTGCTTGTGACGTAGAGTAAATAACGGGCCTGTCCCGAAAAGATTTTGTCTCTCATTTTAACATTACCGAATGTTTAAGATTACTTTTTGTAAATTAGTTATAGTTCGACTAGAAAATTAAACGATATGGACGAACACTTGACATAATGCATAATGTACGTTTTATTACAGCCCATATAAGCTTTAAAAATAATAATAAAAAACGCCACAATCAAATTATACACTCTTGTAGATTGTTAACAAAGATGGTACATGTACTACAGTTTTGTAAGGATTCCCCGTTTTCCACTGAAAGCTACATAAACGATTTGTCAAATGTATGTTCAAATTTTCATGGTTTGTTTTATTTATATATTTCTAGCAAAAAAAACATTAGCAGGAACACTGTTTATATTATTGATAAGTTAATTTCATTCATATTACTACAATAATCAATGTATCCTACAAAAAATGCAACACATGTAGTACTTTTGTTAACAAATAAATAGGGTATATAATTTGGCTATGATATTTTTTGTAAATGAATAACCTATGGTGTGATTTAAAATACTCCTAAGAAAAAATGCAGAAATTCAACCCGGAGCTTTGTAGGCAAGGTAAAGCAATGCACAATCTTAAAACG
>JAVFBW010112947.1:2704-16027 GCA_034783835.1 Mopalia ciliata | reverse complement strand
ACAGTGTCTCGACTAAAAAAATACTATAATCTGATATACTATTTATGTAACAAAAACATAAGATTTAATGAAAATTATTGTCCTCGTTTTAAAAGTTTTATATCTGCGGGTCACTCATTATATATCCTCTATTTATCTCGTTTTTGTTCTTTATAACACAGTCTGAAACACTTAAAGGAATGAATTCGATTAGCAATATACATTTCAAACCCACCTATATGAATTTACGCATCGTCGTGTCGTAGCGGTTTTCAGGTTTAAAAATTCCAAATTCGTTAAGAAACTTATGAAAACATTTAGTTACCATTCTATTTACTCGTTTGCTGTAGTGTGCAGTGGTCTATTGGAAACCATGTTGACAGTAGGCTAGGATGATTTTGGAAGTAGACAAATACTTGAGGTGATCTCCAGATCATTCTGATAATGGCACAAATACTTGCAATTTTGAAACCTGACAGCGTCGAAGGAAAGACAATATACAACCTACACAAGCCCAGTTAACATCAGCTTCAAATGTATTGGCAGTATTCACGTAGCTAATGCATTTACTTAGACTTGGTATTCTGACCATTAGTTTAACAAATATAATAGAAACAAGAACAAGGGGAATACACCTGTGACAGAATACGATTCACGATGGGAATCCTCCATGCCGATTTTATACTGGATCCGAATTGAAATTGCATAGTTTTATGATTATTTTTGTAAATATGACCTTAGCGCCGTAATCTTAAAATGTTTCACTCCTTTTAAACATGCGCAATAACCAATAGAACACCCATAACATACTTGGATATATTTCATTAAAACCGGGTCGACCCCCTTTATTTTACCACCAGGATATTACGTTAAGACCGCTTGTTCACAAACCAAGACTATGTTTTGTAGCGATGCTCAGTTAATTAAAGTAAACCAGCCAGGCAAATTACGGCTGTATCAATGAACTGTGGTATGACTATGGTATGATGTCATTCAGCTACAGTCCAATCCAACTATGTGTTAAAGTTACCATCAAAACAGAATGTTATCCCAAAGCTGTTGAAAAGCTATACGGTAAATGGGGGTTACAAAAGTGACAAATAGAACCCCCCCCCCCCTCTCCCCCCTCTGAGATAAAGAGTAGTAGGAAGATGTAGCCCATGAAGAGCGAGAAAAGCAATAGGTTAACAGCGTGTCTAGTACAAATATAGCTAGCACCAGAAATCATCTCTGCGTTTCACAGCTAAGATGACAAACTGAACGAACACTGAATTTATAACACAACGAAGACTTTGAGAAAACCAACAGGCGATCAATATTCCATCTTTAAAATATGTGTACAAAAAATGAAACCAGGCTGCATGAAGTCTACACAATAAAGGGTACTATTCCCCATTGCTTTATTTGTGGTTTTCATACACCCCAATAGATTGCCGGGGACTCTTTAGTGATTAAATGTGGATAAGCCCAGCTATCTGCCTTCACAGAAGTTGATCTCATGGATATCCAGTATTGGCAGTATGCTTGCTGTGTAATAATGAGTTTAGCTGCGGAGTACAGAAGAACCTACAAAAGGGTGTCTTATTTTACTTATTGTTATGGCTTTTAAATCAATTACTCGCAAAAGAAAACTCATTACAGGCGCAACATCTTTAAGCGATTTATGAAATACAACTTCTCCCTTTTGAAATTTAAATGGGTGCACGTTGTTCGTTAACTGGAAAATCTGTTAAACTTAACTACATGTAGTCAGTTAACTCTGCTGTCTATTCTAACAATTTTTTTTATTATAGATATTCATTTCTCTACAGGATATACATGTGAACAAATATGAAAATGGTGCGATCAGAAATGTGTACTTCTGAGATTTTATCAATAAAATATCCGCCTTTGCTTTCTCCTAAGATTCGCCTTCGCACCGGGATAAATTAATTCATGTAAAATGTTATGGGCTCAACTTGACAAGTGTCACATGGTAGTGATCTGGTTACTAATTACATGTTCTATGATAGGAATGTCAAAAGGATATAGGAGAACTGAACAACTTGTAATACAAATATCGGATTCTTTCAAAATGATGACAACACCTAGATCAAATTCACCTGACGGATCGTGGAATGTCAGATACCATAATAATAGCGTTTTACATTCATGTTCGAGTATCACCAAAATAGGTCAATGACTTTCTTTTTTCATAGTGACTGGGTTTTTTTTTGTGTGGTCGGGGTTCACAATGAAATAATGTTTTAGCGTCTTTTTTTCCACAATTGTTTATACACGTTTTCAAAGGTGTGGAATCCAGAAGAAAAATTACCTTTTATCTGCCTTATATTTAACAAGTTTTCGCCAGTTTATTAAATGTAATTTTGTGTCTTCCGTTTTGATTTTGCCTGACTGACGGTTTGTATAAGGCAACCTCGCGGGGAACTTAGATTTGTATCTCAAATTTCAAGCTGTTAAAAAGAGGGCGATTCTCAGCTCCATTCAGTTCAATAGCTGCACCTAACAGCAACAATATATAAGTCTATGACAGATCGGTATCAAAGCATAGCGACACAGCTGCAAGGATAGAAGAGAACAATATTTGCATGTCCTATAATTAGTTGAAAATGGATCGAAATATAAGAAAATAGTAGTGATACAAAATTTTCATTACATGTAGTCAACTTCAAACGTTAGTGTTTATTCTAGATTGGATCGTCTAGCTTAGTTTACTGTTTGCATTTGTTTCGTCTTGAAAGGTTAAGATATACATTAAACCGCTTAATACACTCTCCCTACTATGATGGGTTTCGGTTAGTTTTTTTAAAGTTGCTATCAATGTGTTTGTATCCATCTCTCTAATGTCCAATTCCAACTTTATATCCACTACTCAGCCATAAATATACGTCTGCTAGATACATAACGATTATATCCGCCGATGGCATGGTAATAAAATGTAGAGTACCGAAGAATGCGTGGCTATACGTGTAGTCTTCATCTGTCTGATATGGATACCTGTCACCTCATGATGGTCTATAAGTTAGAAGGCAGATAGAGTATTACAAATGCCGCATTATATATTAGTTGGAGACCTTTCCAATTTCATTTTAATATGGATGAATCCATCTCATTTTTGATAAAGACGTTCGTGTCAGTTAAGTGCAAATCGATTGAGAGAGCATCTAGTCTCTGAATAATTCTCTCGATGTTTTGTTAATCCTAGCGTGTAGCTGAAGACCGACATAACAAGAGGCAGTTGCCTTAAGTTCAAGTCTATCTGTGTGACAATCGGGAGCGATATGCCTAAACATGGCATCTTGGAATGCATTTTATTCTTCGCGTGCATATGTCTTAAAAAAATGCCAACAGGTGTAAAATTATTTCCGATTAGGTTCCGAACAGTACCTGTAAAGGAAAGCAGCAAATGTTACCATATTCAGTTCCAATTAAAATTGACGGCAATCGAATTTGCGAAATGTGTTTCGGGTAAAAAAAAATGTGAAAATTGCCGTTTATGTTTCTCTGCATTTGAAATTTTCCTTCATTGTCATTTTATAGGGCTTATGGTAGCGTAATGTTGTGAAGTAAGATGCAGGTTGTGCACTTTCATCGACGGTCGCAGGACTGGCTGTGGGTTGGTTTCTAATTTCGGTTACATGATTATGTGGGTGTCGGAGAACGTAATGGAAGCAAATTTTTCTTTGGATTACACAATCCTGTAAACCGTGTGTCATATGTCAGTTTTCATTATTGGGCGCAAGGAACCGAACTTAAACACGCAATTAATATATTAAAGAAAAACAATTGTTAACATCAAGATAGACAACGCAGGAGCTGTATATATGGCATTCTGACACGTTGTAGTTCAACAATACCAGCCGCTTGAGAGGGAAATTTCTGGAGCACTCTAGACTAGGAGGCAATATGGAGCGTACCGTTTTCTGTTGCCTTTCGATTTTGCCGCACTGAGCCTGTCCTTTTTCGTCTTAGTTTGTTGTCAATGAGGACGGAGGTGGATCATTTTATCAAATGGTTTGTCATCCAGTCATCAGAGTAGTAAAACTAACCTCAAATACAGACTAGAATCCCAATCAAACAATACATTTAATATGAACGTATGGCGGCGCGAGGGGATCAGTGTGTTTTGCCTTGACAACTGTGGGTCTCGTGCCTTGGTAGTCAGGATAGCTGTAATTGCAGACAGGCATATTGAGTTTGCATCGACTAAATCCAATCCAATAGACTAGAACTATTTACAAAATTAAATTTGCCACGGTTTTTCGTTGACATATGATGTGGAGTTGTCAGGCGCGTCATCTAATTTACAGTTGTCGACTGCAATATCCAATTTGTATCGACAAGATAAAACCCACCAGAAGGTTTTGATCCACCAATCTGATTAAGTGTTAAATTAAAACGGTGAGAGAGCTTGACATAAAAATCAATACTTACCAAACATAGAGACAACAACATTACAGCACGATTTTTTTTCATTGTTTTGTTCCTTCAGTAACCATATCACGTGGCCTGTTCATATGCTAAAACCTAGATAATGGTGTGGATTCGTTATTTAATTATGTTGAACATATTTGACTGATCTAATATTTCTGTTTGATGTTAATTCAAACAATCTTAACATCAAACTTGTAAGGGCCTTTAAGTGAGGTCATATGAAATACGATATTTCACATAATTCAAGTCACCCGACTTCCCGGTATCCCTACATCGTTTCTTGTTCAGTATAAACGAAAAGTTAAAGTGAGTCGTTGTTCTAGTCTAACAGCTGCATCAACACTACGACTAAAAAGATAGTAATTCAAACTTGAGGGAAGAAGTTTAAACTAGGCACCCGGAAGTCAAGTCAAAAAGTACGAAACTTAGGGGCCTTATTTTGGTTAGGAGAATTTGACTGGAGGTTTTCGTGAAGCACGGCAAAGCCGTTGTCTAGATTTTTGTTCGATGTTTATTTAATGAATACGTGACCGGTTTAACGTGAAAAAGTTTGTTCATAACGCACAAAGAAATTTCACGAATATACCAGGCGAACAAAATTGTAGACAACGTCTTCACCGAACTCAACGAAAAAGTCCAGTTGAATGCGCCTATTATTTGACCGGTAAAGATCGCGTGTCTACCCTTCCTCGTTGACATTAATTTATGAGAAGTTACTGACTTGCGGTTCTTACAAAGTAACCACATTTAAATGACATCTGGAAACTTTTTTAGCAAGAAATACCTATAACATCTAAATCTGAAAATATTTCGTCGGCGGCCATACGTGGTGAAGTGGTTCGCGTGTCGACCTACTGATCCTCCAGTGTACCGAGTCAAACTCAGAAGTATGAGTGAGTCACGCGATGTCGGACTGTCAATCGGGGTGGGGCGTGTTTAAGAGAGACCAAGGGAGCCGTTAACGACCCATCGTCACAAAAGTAAAATGAACCAAGAAACTTAAGTCATGTCACATGTCAATTTTAGAGAAAGCTGTTTGATTTTTTGTTTGATTGGTGTTTAACGTCGTACTCAAGAAGGGTATTTTACTTATATGACGACGGATTGTCCACTTTACACTGTACACAGCCTTATTACGGTGGAAAACCTCATAAAAACCATCCTCGGGATTGCCGGAGCTACAGCATGTGACTCGATCATATACCTGATGGTCGACAGGCGGACTCGATTCTGTGAACGGTAAATCGAAGCAGGCTCAGTTTAGGGAGCGGACTCGCTACCATTAAGCCACGGCTGTGGGCTCGAGATAGCTGGGTCATCCAAGTAAAGGGGTATGTAAAAATCAAAAGGTTTTCCCTTGTCACGAATATTTCACTACGACAAACAAAAGCCTGTTGAGCTTCAACGACTTTGCATGCAATGTCAAGTTTGCCATTTTGCCACTGATATTGTCTGCCATGTAAAACAAATTACCCCAAAGACAAATAGGTTATTTCGATTTAATGTGCAAAAGGGGCTTGCCATTGTATGTGAACTGTTACACAGAAAACACAAGTGCGCATTTGTGAATTTTCCAGACAAAAATATAAACAAAGAGTGTGAAACATTAATTGAGCGCTTCACGTTTTCAAAACCAGTCAGAAGATATGGCAATGTTGTGGTTAGTGCTCGTGTTAGTCATGCATATGAAATAGTTTATCTCTGTCGACAACGGACTTGAACGATTCGATGAAGTTCAGTCTGGTGAAATCAGATACAAATGGAATATTCGTCTCCAGGGTCATTATTTATTATTTATAAGCGTTGATGTATCCTGGGATTTGTCTGCTTGTAAATATGGCAATATGGATTTAAGTCGCCTGTGTGTAGTCCTGGATTTGTAATAAATCCAGGCCTAAATCTTGTACAGTGTTATTTCCCCTTGAATTAAATGTCAGCCGCGGTTTAAAGATGGCGAATTTCGGTATAGGCCAGCAAACACCTAACGGAAGTCAAAGTTATTACAACTTTTTGAAACACAGAGGTTTTAGACCGTAAAGCCACTGGTTCACTCCAAATTGAACATATCGCATTAACGCCATACATTATGCATTTGACACTCACAAACCAGTCGTCCTATAAGTAAATTAAAGTATGTTCGACGCCACTGATAACACACAACTAGACTGGACAATGACCAGGCTTAATATGAAGAATATCTGTCTTGTGTTGTCCGTTAGATTAGAAAAGCACGAGGGCATTTCCCTCTGACCCCAGGTGAATGAAATGGTATTTTATGTCTGAGAAATGTGTCATATATTTAAGAAACAAACTAACCCAAACCGTGGTACTTAATTTGATCACAGTTTGAAGTGGACACAGTTTTTACTTTTTAAACGTACAGATAAAGACTTATTCTGTGTCTGTTTGAGTACTTTAACCAGGTAACAAATATCCGAACACTTCCTAGATGCCGTCTGTATTCGATAATAACTCGACTGCTTACTTTCGATAAGTTGTATGAGTTTAAATTCGGTGTTTCTTCGGATTTTTCTTCTCGTAAGACAGCACTTGAGAACGAAATAATTCTCAACGAAAAACATCATCAAAAGGTACATGTATACATAAGGCAGTGACACGGGAGAACCTTAGCTTCGGGGCCACAGAGTAATAGAAAACTTCCTCCGTGAATCGTGCAAATACTACACGACGTGTAGATGTATCGTGAATTTATATGGCGTAAGAGTATAAGTTGTACAGTATATCAAACTATTGAACATTTTAAATGTATAACTGCGTACGCACGTATTAATAGTATTTTGATGCACAGGCTCCGGTCAAACAAAAAAAGTTCAATTCTTTTTTAAATCGCAACTGAACTAACTCAACAGACCCATGTAAGTATGCATAAAAAAAAACAAATAAAATAATTTTAAAAAACCAAACAAAAAAACATTAACATTATTAAATTGTTTATATTACATTTCAGACGATTTGTTTCTATTTTTGATGTTTGCTGATACAGCTGATGATAATTTGTGTTTTGGTAAACACGTTGAATAACACAGTTTTAACAACATGTTCACGCCACAGCGTAGCTGAAATACCGCTGAATGTGGCGTTAAACACCAATCAATCAATCAATCAATCTCTTTGATTTTCGAGATCAAAAAACACGCCCGCTGTTTGTCAGGAGCGATTTGGTGCAGAAAGGAAGGCAGTTGCAGCCGGTTACTTCATTGGCTTTAGTCCGTATCCCCAAACGCCGTCTTAAGAAATTCGTTAACTTTATGTAACCGACAGCCCTTTTGTCAAGGAAACAATCCTGCAGTTTCCCAATCAAAATAAAACGGTCGAGTAGCCAGTTGAGCAGTGGATCATTTCTCAAAGTAAAATAGATTTTAAAGGGTGTAAGAAACCGATGAAATCGAAATTACTTCAGCGGATATATCCTCCTATAAGATAACACTTTAAATCCTATGGAATGTCTCAAAGGGACCAGGTATTTCTATGGCAAAACATCACAAAACACACCCTTAAGTGATATTTATGACTGCGAGAACGACTTGAACATATATAAGCCGACTGTGTGGACGTTGGCACTACCATGCAACAATTGTACACAGTCCTCTCCATGAAGGATTTGTTTGACAACACTGCTGACGACTTTGCCATCAAGTTTTTTGCGTATCAGCGTGTCTCATAAACTGGACTATTTAGGCACGATTGTAAATAGCTAATTGACAGGTTTATGCAAAATAGTCACAAGTTTGTGATCAAACCCACACAAATTCCATATCGTGACATGTTTAAACTGTTTTAACACTTATGGACCTCTTTACAGTTCAATTTATTTTTCTTTTTGATTTTAAATCCTACGTCTGCTACTGATTGAATTATCTAACTATAATATATGGATATATAAATAAATTGGAAATATGTTCACGCCACAGTGTGGCTGAAAAACAATTATACGTGGCGTAGAGCACTGATCAATCAATAAATGAATACTCCAGAGACAGAGATGTTGTGCATCTACACCTTTTCTTCACTTACGACAATCCTCTAGCTACATGTATAGAAACGTAACCTTACAAATATCCCCTAACACTTTTGAATGCACAAGAAAAATCAGAATAAATGTAAAACAAAGATTACATTGATGTGTTTATAGAGTGGAGAGCTGCTGTTTTGGAATCCTTTGCGGATTGGACCATGAGTATGATTTCTCGTGATTATCGTCGAAACCTAAATCTGTACACGGAGGACATTTCTAAAATGATACCTGGACATCCTCTATGAATAAACAAGGTAACTATTAAAACAGACAAATATATTTACATATTTTAGTTGCACATAAAAAATACTTAACAATTCCACTGTTCTGTCGATGATGCCATCTGGAACTTGGTTTCTCTGCAGACGGTAATGATCGTATGGAACAGAATTACGTGTGCTGGAGCGATAGAACTTAGATACTAAGAAATATTAAAGCCTGATATACATAGAACATAAGTGTATTCTTTCATTTTTAGTTTTTTCTATGCTGTTGAAGGACAACCCTAATGGGACAAAGAGAGGAAATCGATACGAAGGGTATTGGAAGCTGTTGACCATATCAACAAAACAAAAAACGCAAAATTAAAGGAAATGAAATTATTTATTTAAGTAAATACAAATGTTGATGACAATACATAAACGTTTACCCACAAAAAATAAAACTAAATTCCAAAAAAATATTCTTTTTGCCAGAGATATCCTACAACAAAGAACTTTAAATAAAACAGCTACGTTATGCCTAAAAGCCAGTGGCGCCTTTTAAAAAGGTGTCGAATTTAAATGAGTGGCTTGTGTCATTATTAGCTTTTGGATGGCCAACTACACAAGAATCACTTGACGATACCTGTAACAAGGCTGGTTCAGAAAGCCGTCCCTGGTTCAGACATTTAACCCAGTATAGTCCAGCTCCAAGGGGTAGATGCAACTCGGGTCCAGACCTTAGCCGCTGTCGTCCCAGCGATTATAATAGTGTTTTTTTGTTGTTGTGGAAACCGGCAGGAACACAGTGGAAATGTTGCACAGTAACAGCGGGCAATTTACGGTATAAATTTGAGTGGTGTCATTAATAACTATTAGAACGGCTACGGGTAATTTATTTATTTATTAGTTATTTATTTATAACTTTATTACATACACTCAGTCCATATACTTGTTAAACAGTCTATAAATTGTTTTTGTATGGACTAGCATAGCACAGAATGCTATTTGGCATGAATTAGGGAGTTTACAGGAATATCAGAACGGAATACAATTGTTAACACCTGATTGCTACTCCAATGCAACCTTTTCATAAAAGAATACACACTTTTATGAACGATTTCACCAAATGATCGGACTTCATGTAAACAAACATACCTCTTGCACTACAACGGTAGTGTAAATGCTTAAGCCATCTAAATGCGTTATTATACATGACTCGCATCTTGTCAAAACACTTTTGGTTATATACAATCCACATTGAACAAGAATATATATTTGAGCAATATGCTTTGAACAATATCTTTTTTACCGACTTAGAACAATGGCTAAACTTGTTAATTATCATATTTACCCGTAGCTTCCTTCTTTGCTCATCTATATCATCATTATCATTAAGACTACTGGTTATGACATGTCCCAGATAAGCATACTTGTGTACATAAACCAAGTTTTCTTTACATAGGTTAACAGGTGGAGGTGAAAATGTTTTACACCAATGGGGAGCCACTACTAAGCATACAGCCTTTTTACAATTATATACAATATCATGAGACAGAGAAAATTCTGAACATATATCTAATAACTTTTGCAGTGACTTTGCAGAAGGACATAGAAGACACCGATCGTCCGCATAAATGGTTAATAAAACGACCAGCAATGTTGCACCCAACACCAACGTTAGTGAGTTCAACATGTAACTCATGCAAATAAACGGAAAACAACTTCGGATACAGTATGCCACCCTGACGTACACCATTGGAAACATTGAAAAAATCAGACAGGTTGGAACCCCATTTAACACCAGATAGCTGGGTCCAGCCTCAAAAGTTTTACTAGCATCCATAAAACACACAAAAACAGGGCTACCGTTTTTTCTATAAAAATGCACAACTTCCTTCAAAAGGTAGATACACTGATCTGTAGAATGTTCACATTTAAATCCAAACTGAAGGTCTGAAGTATAGAGCTGAAGTTCACATTGATGTAAAATGACGGATTCAACAATTGTAGACAGCTATTGGTCTGTAATTATCAGAATTGTTAATATTTCCCGTTTTGTTTTTAGCAATGGGTGTGATAGTGACTTTCCCCATTTCAGCGGGCATATGGCCAAGAACAAACATGGCATTAATACACAGTGACAAGAAAAGACAAAAAATTGGTGGGGCATTTTGAAGATGCTCAGCACACAACCCATCAATGCCTGAGGATTTTCCCATTTTCATGTTAGTTATTACGTCTCTTACATAAACTGGAGACACAAATGATACATCAGGGGATCCAGATTGTTTACAGAAATTTGTCTAGAACCGTTTCAGTACAGACACAGTTTAGAGTGTTTTCCATTTTTTCTTTCCAGAGGTTAGTTATTTCCGTAGCACCTTCTGCATTGCCAATTCTGTTTGAAAGAGCTGAGTGTAAAGTGTTATTGATTTTAATTTCTTTCCAGAAGTCATTACAGGAATTTTGCGTCAATGCCTCTGCCATTTTATCAGCACGAATAGTCTTTTCTTCACTTTTTACTATTTCTTTACAAGTTTTACAACTTTAAACCTGGCTTAAAGTTAAGACACTTTTGAACAACCGGCCCCGGGGACAATTATTACAGTACTTATTGTGTTGAATCGCAATGACCATAACACTCAAATGGTAAACTTAAACTCGACTACAATACCAAAGACTTTAAATTCAGCAGTATAAATATATATTTTAGGATTCAAATACGTTTCCTGGTGAAGCCATTTTTAATGCATGTTTTAATTTATGTACATTTAAGCGAGGCTGTAAACAGCTCAAATTCCACAGAATCAGCTATTGAGTATATAAATGTACCGATGTCTATAATCCATCTATATTATCTTCTGAATTACCATGGTGTGTTCATGTTGAGGAACTGTGTGTATGCAAAAAGAATTCCTCTCTGTCGTATTACCAATATTTCAAAATAAATTCAAGGCATATTAAATTATATTTGTGTAACTTGTTGACTGATTACTTTTCGTGGTTTTCATGAAAAGATACCATAAAAGCCATTAACTACCGAGATGGGAAGCGACTACCGGTTTGAGACGAGACTGCAGGTTGAATACCAGAAGGAGAAAAGACTGCAAACTGAATACCGGGATGATAATAGACTACAGGTTGAATACCGGGATGAGAAGGGACTGCAGTCTGAATACCGGGATAAGAAGACTACAGGCTGAATACTGGGATGAGAAGAAACTACAGATTGACTACGGGGACGAGAGGAGACTACAGGCTGAATAACGGGATAAGAAGGGACTGGAGGCTGAATAAGGGATGACAAGAAACTACAGGCTGACTACCGGGATGAAAAGAGACTATAGGCTGAATACCGGGGTGAGAAGGGACTGCAGGGATGAGAAGAGACTACAGGCTGAATACCGGGATGAGAAGAGACTACAGGCTGAATACCAGGATGAAATGAGACTACAGGCTGACTAGAGCGATGAGAAGAGACTAGGTTGAATACCTGGATGAGAAGAGACTACAGACTGAATACCGGGATGAAATGAGACTACAGACTGAATACCAGGATGAAATGAAACTACAGGCTGAATACGGGGATGAGAAGAGACTGTAGGCTGAATATCGGGATGAGAAGAGACTACAGGCTGAATACCGGGATGAGAAGAGAGTACAGGCTGAATACCGGGATGAGAAGAGACTGTAGGCTGACTACCGGGATGAGAAGAAACTACAGGCTGCACTGATAACCCATATGTTCATTCATGTCTGTTCTGCCTGGAAACAATTTTGAATATCTTGAAACAAGTTTGTTTGGTGTTTTGTCGTATCCGAGAATAAACCCCCAGTATTGCATTAAGTTATCCGTAAACTGTGCACACTTATTCACACTACACAGATAATTCCAGGATTTCAGAATTTCCTCAAAATGGTCTAAGGATAGCAGTTTTACGTTCTTAAAAAAAGTCTAAGGACAGCAGTTTGAATTGCCTCAAAATGGTAAAAGGATAGCAGTTTAAATTGCTACTAAAACGATAGCAGTTTGATTTTCCCCAAGATGATATAAGGACAGCAGTTTGACGTTCCTAAAAAAGTCTAAGGACGGCAGTTTGAATTGCCTCAAAAATGTCTAATGATAGAAGTTTGAATTGATTAAGGACAGCAGTTTGAACTGCCTCAAAATGGTCAAAGGATAGCAGTTTAAATTGCTACTAAAAGGTCTAAGGATAGCAGTTTGAACTTCCCCAAGATGATCTAAGGGCAGCATATTGAATTTCCTCAAAAGGGTATAAGAATAGCAGATTGAATTGCCTCAAAATGGTCTAAAGACAGCAGTTTAAATTGCATCAAAAGCCTATAAGGACAGCAGTTTGAATTCCATCAAAACGGTCTAAGGACAGCAGCTTGAATTTCCTCAAAATGGTCTAAGGTCAGCAGTTTGAATTCCATCAAAATGGTATACGGTCAGCAGTTTGAATTCCATCAAAAAAGCCTAAGGAAAGCAGTTTGAATTCCATCAAAATGGTCTAAGGACAGCAGTTTGAATTCCATCAAAAAGATCTAAGGACAGCAGTTTGAATTCCATCAAAATGGTCTAAGGACAGCAGTTTGAATTCCATCAAAATGGTCTAAGGACAGCAGTTTGAATTCCATCAAAAAGGTCTAAGGACAGCAGTTTGAATT
>JAVFBW010112936.1:0-16029 GCA_034783835.1 Mopalia ciliata | reverse complement strand
ACATGGTAACGCACAAACGTTCCTTATTATGTACTAATAAATAATAACTCAGCTGCTCTTACTATACTACTTGTACACATACATAAAGTCTAGTATTGAAGGTTACCAAGTCTAAGGGAAACGTTGCCGCTACTTATGTATGATGTTGTACCATCAGTGTCCACTGTTGTTCCACAGAGTGACCTTAACTTAAGTTTATCCCAAATACCATGAAGACACGATACCTCCCCCACTTTAACTGATCGTCGGTAAAATTAAGGTGATTATAAGCTCAAATAGCTTTGAGGTATGGAATCCAGTTGTCAGCTTGTATAAGTCCGTATTTGATAAATATTACTTCAAATATTTTTTTGAAAATATTGTCAACTACTCACAGACTAAAATATATACCCGTACGTTTGCTGATTTATTTTGCAGTGTTCAAAACAGTGTAAGATTTGATTTCTGTCCTTGGGCATATAATTCTATCTGTAGATCCCTTTATTCTTTCTCTTTAATTCCATTCATCGTTTTATTCTTAAATGGATGAAGTTGTTCTGTGCTGTTGATTTATTTCTGTTCATCATCATATTTTTCACTTAGGCAAGGACGGTTTGACCAAAATAAGTATGGCGTATTTTTTTCACTCTCGCATTTTTTTGTCCCCAAAATAACAGCTGATATGGTTTAACATCTTTGGTTTAGGCTTACTATTGCAACGACATCAATGTAGCTTTGACAGATATTTAATGACAATTTCAAACAAATGTTTGTTAATTGCGTCGGTTGTGTGCCAACTTGACATCTGTAAAAGAAACGGCTGTCTGGAATGGACATATTTCTAAAGGGTCGATAGAGGAGAATTAAACAGTTGACACTTTAAAAGCCGGAAAGGAAATCCAGCCGGGCAGTAAAAGAAAAAAAAAAACGATGGCGCAATTTGTCAAAGTAGACAACTGTCAATTTAACAACAAGCGAACTTTCTTCAAATTCGCGTCATTTTTCTAGTGTCAGTTACAAAAAGTTGGAATGCTGTAGCCTTAATCGCATCGCAGGAAAATGGGGGACTGCTTGACAAAATATTTGGAACGTTGTGCGCTCCGAGTTTCTATAACGTACTGTGCTCAATTCGACGATACACCTAACACCACAATAATTACTCTGTTTCATGATGTCTGTAGAATTTCCATAACAACTCGAGATTAAGATCTATTATGAAACTTGTCTCTGTAAGTTTATCTACAACATGAGATGATTGATCGGTTTGAATGATTCATTTTTTTTTTAAATATCAAAGATATGTAATAGCGATCAGACTAATTCTGAGGCATGTGATAGAAGTTGAGAATACTATTAATTACATCACAGTAAACATGCTATGCTGACTGTGTTTTTTACAGAGACTAAGATAAGAAAATCTCCTATACTTAATTACACTTCAATAGTGTCTAAATCTAGCATATTTTAAACTTTTAAATTCAATTTGGGCAAAGTCTTTGCAGTTGCATCTGAAATAATTCATTACTTTACTATATGTGTAGCCATGAAGTCCTATCATGGATAAATTTGCGCTTGTAAAGGAATACATACGTCCTTCAAATTGTGCAATTAGCACCCATCATCTTTTGGAAAGTACTAACTTGATATTAAGAAAAACGCTATGTATTGTCATTTGGAATATTTTCACACAGCACCACTTGAGTAATCCGTATCTATTGATTATATCATCGTTATATTTAGTTCTAACTTGATAACAAGAAAAACGGTATTCATTGGCAATTGGAATATTTTGACACTCGGTTCTTTTGGGTATCCATTGAATATAACAATGCAATCTTGAAGTCACGAATCAGAACCGTCTAACACAACGCTTAATCAACAGATGATTTAGACCCGTCAATTAGCACAGGAAGCCGAATTCTCTCATTTCGACAGTTCTAGGTGTTGTCGATAAAAGCCGATCGAGAAAGAAACTTGCTGGACAGTCAGGTTTCTGTTTATAGCCTCGTTTACTGGGTGCATCAAAGTGGTAACTTTGACAATACTAGCATGTACTAAAATGGCTGTGGCGCTACAAAAACTTCTTCACATTATGACGTCGTGTTCATGTCGAAAATGCCAAGCGCAAAAGAATAACAGTTATTTCTTGAATGAAGTCAATACTGGTAGAATATCATGTCATAACCTGTTCACGAAATGTCAAATGTAGTGAAACTTTTCAAAAGTTAAAAAAATGTAGTAATATAAAAATGTGATTCATACAGCTATTAAACAATTTTATTTAATTTATTTGTACCTTACTTAGTTTAAACTACCCTGTCAGTACAACCAACTGGGTTTATAGTGGATTTTTGGGGGTCCGGCTGGGCCACAATGGGCTTCAGTGATGAGTGGGTTTATGTCCAGTTGTAACCCTGGTCGCATCCAGTAAGTTTGGAGGGTGGCTATATCCTGGGGTGGCACAAGCTTGTGCTGGCTGGATGAGGCGAGTCTTTAATGTTTAACTGGAACAAGGTTAGTCATTACTCATATACAGAAACCAAACTATACAATTTACACTCCAATTGTCATGTTATCCAAGTCTTTGACAAATATGAACTTAAGCTGCAGCCCACCTGTAGTCCAGTAGAGGCTGTCTAATTAAAACCCGTGTTGGACCCGTGTTGGACCCACTTCGAAACCAGCTCTGGCCTAATTTGTCTACAGGTGGGAACGATTGTTGCCCAATTATCTGTCTCCAGTCCTACTTCGCCCTAGCTAATAATAACCTTAGCTCAATTTAATTTTGGTAAAGCTAAGTCAGTGCGTACCAAGGCGGTTTACCCTACTAGGTCCCACATAGCAGCCCATCATTGGTTCCAATGGCCTATGCTGGCTGGGTAAAGCGAGTCTCAAATGTTTAACTGGAGAATGTTGCCATATCCAGAAGTCAAACTACCAAAACAAAAATATGTAATTGAGTTTATACCTTTCATTTTATTCCTAATTTTCTGTTTTAAATGAATTTTTCAAACAGCTTCAGAAACTTGGTTGACTGCATGTCACTGAAAACACTAAGGAAGCAAACCAAACTAAAAACAGACAGCAAAAAAAAAACAACCCAAAAAACAAAAATCAAACACACATAAAATACTTTTAGACATAAATATTTAACATTAAACTTCTGCAACCTTGTGTCCGACAGTTCTAGGTGTTATCGATAAAAGCCAATCGAGAAAGGAACTTGCTGGACAGTCGGTTTTCTGTTTATAGCCTATTTTAATGAGTGTAGCAAAGTGGTTACTTTGACCCTGCTTACATACTAAAATGTACATATTTGTACATTCTTACATCTAAGGAAAATGTTGAGCGAACCTTCTTAGCGAAATAATCTGCTTTACTTAAACTATCCTTCAAATGGCTTGGGCGATATATTGGTTAATTCCTAATTTCTGGTTTTAAATGAGTTTTTCAAACACCTTCAGACACGTGGTTGATTGCATGTCACTGAAAACACTAAGGAAACAAACCAATCCATAAAAACAGAAAGAAAAAAAAACAACCCAAACACACATATAATACTTTAAGACATAAATATTTAACATTAATCTTCTAAAAACTTGTGGCTCTAAAGGTAGAGTAACAAATGGATAAAAAAAATGCATCGAACTTTAATCTGCTGAGTTTAAAAAGCACTTTGGTGTAAGGTTACCTCTGATTCAAGCGGTATCTTAATGCTAGCATGATATTCACACATATTACATGTGTTGAACAAAAATCTTCACAGACCCTGCAATACCGATGTAGAATTTGAAAAATGTTATAGCAATTTTCAATTTGTGCCTAGTTTGAAAAGTACTTTGGCGTAAGTTCACTCTTGCTGTTCGCCTGTTTATGTATACTTTTAATGTGGCTTATTTGATACAGTTTAATTGCACAACTTGTATCTATGCTTGATTCACGGGGCACATGGTATGCTAATGTAGTCGGATTTGTTCAGCTTCATTAAGCCAATATACAACAAATGGAAGGCGAGAGTCACCAAAAAGTTTAGAAAGAGAATTTATGAGAGATTGTTCTCTTAAGTATGCTAATAGTTTTATAAACTCATGAGTCAGTTAGAAAATTTATTTTGGTAATTCAAGTATGGTAAGTTTTTCACGGCATACTGTCTCCAACTTTATACAATTTTTTGTCATTCGATAAATATTTTTCAAAATATTTTCTAAATATTTTTCATCGAGATCTTAAGAAACATATTCCTTTATTACCACGAACACTCATTGCATAAAATACATGCAATGGAACGTATACATTCATGAGTGACAAACACGAGTTACCAAATTTGGTAACTGATTATAAAATAAATTTAAGTCTAAAAAATCATTTTTTTCTTAACTGCTGTTTGCAGTCTATCTTCTAAGGCAAACTTGCTTTTTTTGTTTGCTTGACTGCTTTCTGTCTGCCGTTATCTATTTTCTTGTCGGCAAGTAGCATAACATAAACTCAAAAAGTGTCTGAAGACGTTCTGGTGAATACAACAGAAATATGGAAATAGTTTCTGTGTGGAACAAGGCCAAAACGGACAGAATTTTTGCCCAATGGTCTGAAAATCACAATAATAGAAACACAAGTGTATGCGTCACACTTCAAATTCAATATCATCATTTTCAGACAGGCCCATCAAATTTGTAATTGTCGATCACTAGTGTAAACAACACTCTGCATCCGGTTTTCTGCGTAAGCCTAGTTATCAAGTCATGGAGATATATCTATGCTGTGTCATCTGTTTCGAGTTACAGCTGCAGTGCCGCCTCCGTGAAGCCTCTAGCGCTCGTTTATGATAATGTATAATATAACCAGTCATGCACTGTAAAGCGTGAACATAAATTTTGCCAAAATCACACAAACAACGCCAAATTCTCGTGATGTTGAAAATGATGGGACTTGAGTGACATTGGACTTATCACACGGATTGGGTCTAGGAAACCTGCAATTGGATCATGTGTATCTTTGTTTGTTTGTTTAATTGGGGTTTTTACGTCGTACTCAAGATTAGTTCACACACATGACGACAGATTGTCAACTTCAGTGTTCCATGCAGTATTACGGTTGAAAACCGAGAGGGAACATCGTGGAAATCCCCCGCGTTAGCAGGAGACACATGGTGTGACACCCATATACCTGATCGTCGACAGACAAACGGTTCATCGAAGTAAGATTTGTAAACGTACAAGATAGCGACTAAGCCACGGCCGCAGGCCATTATAGGGTATGTGCGATATGAGCTAACCACCTGTCTATATTTTCGCAAGTGTAAAGACTTCGAGTGAGCTTTGCCTAACACATCGCTCAATCGATACGGAATACCGAACCTTCCGTATCCCCAATTTGGACAGAAAGTCACATTCGCCGAATTCGACAGTTCAATGTGTGCCACTAAAAGCCTGTCGGATATCCAACTTTGTAGAGAGTGAATTACCAGATGTTTTCTTCCCTAATTTACCCAGGCTTTCACTGTCCGCTGCAGCGATTTTGCTGTTTTGAACTATTCAACTTGCTTATAGTTCAGAGGCGTAAAGTACTCTTTAACACTATGCTATATCTTTGTTGAATTCCATTCTCATTAGAATAGCTAAACATTTCACATATTCAAAATTTTATTTTTGACGAGTGCCCCAAATGTTTGGGAAATGCCAGGTGGTGTCCAAGCAAAGTCGTATCTCTAAAACACCGATGCTAAACTTGCTGGAAAGTCAATTATTATGAGTGTTATATTGGCCAATATATCCATGTAGACGGCAACGTTGGTTTTAAATGTCTTCGGCTCCAATTAACTTCAGAAGACAAGGTCATATTGACTCAAATTACACTGCCAATAGAATCGATAAACGTATTGTCATTTTTTCAAACACAATTTTGAGCTGTTATAAAAACCCAATAATTGCATCCTGTTTTTTTAGACTGTTCTGTTGTCTGCATATTATATAACTGATAAACGATCGAATCGATGGAATTCTAATTAGGCTACAAAACCCTGACTTAGTGGGATAGAGGTGACAGTAGCATTCTGTGTAGGGGATGGTATTGTGGAGGCATTTCTTTCAGACACAATGGCACCATTTCATCAGATATGACTTTACCGACTGCTGTCTATATTTATCCCATTTCGTGTAGTTAAATATACACCAATTGTTTAGATGTATTATAAAATAATATCGAACCCATGAAATGCATGAGAATATAAACTATAGCTGGAATGTGGTATCCCTTATTGCTACCATTTAATCTTGCCACTTTATGGGGATGAGGTGACAAAAAAAATAAAACAAACAAGACTGTTAAAGTTCAAGTGCATTGATATTATCCGATGTTATAGACTAATGCTATTTGGGGGAACTGGTACTAGCAAATAAGCTTTGATTATTTTGTCTCTTTAAAAACAACATTCTCGTTTCTTTGGCACCGCATCAGCTTTCCAGTTCTATGTTATTTTAGCAATTTTACATTTCGCCTTGAAAAATTATGTGGCACAGGAACTTATGCTTATCTGAAAGGCTGATATAATTAGTGCCAACATTTTTTGTCATCTACTTTTCAAAATGAGTCTTTGTGAGCAGATATTTCGAATATTTGTTTTAATATGAAGGAGATTATTTATCCTAGATTACTAAGTTGCGTTTATACTCGAGTGTAATTTGTTTGCGATTTTAGAATGTCACCGTCATTCGCAGTGTCAATGGTTTGGTTTATAGCATCGTATAGTAAAGAATAATTTTGAAAACTAAAGCTCGAAAACATCGTGACATTTAAACGCCCATTGTAGTGTTTGACATTTTACTACCTTGTTAAATGTTTGTTCACATTCTTTTTAACGTTTTTGATATTTCATCCCAGTTATTCAGGGAAATGTACTAAACCTCTCATTCCTTGTGAAAAATGAAAATCAAAGACTTGCTGAAAAAAATGTCGTTTGATGACATATTTTTCCTGAGATTCTAAAAAAGTTTTGGACTCATTGTGACATTTTAATATATATTTTCTCGACTTGACATTTAAATAACTGAATGAAGAACATAAGTATGTTTGTTGATGACACATGTCATAATATAATATCATAATGTCACTCCTTTCTGTGTGATCAATGACTAGTGTAGTTTGTCATTTCCGACTTACAGTCGATTGGAAATTCTCAACAGGAAATGAGTAATTTATTTTATTTCTTTCCACTATCCATTTATTTTCTATTTGTTGCATGTTTGTAAAAAGCAAAACCCTGGAAGCGAAAATCTGTTCGAGGTCGATACAAACGGTATCACTTCTTTGATGTTTCGTCTGAGGTACTTAACACATTTAGCAGGTTTTTCTTGGCACCATTATATGAAGTAAGGGCCTGTAATTAACCTCAGTATGAACTGTGTCAGAGGAAATCGAGCATGACTGTATAAATCGATGAGTGTGGCCCCTACGAAGTGTGCAGTGTATATGACTTCTTTACATGAATGTGAATACATCTCGACCTTTTACCATGAAGTATCTCGTAAACGAATCTTGATGGCTTAGAACTGTGAAACTTTGGACACGTGGAAATATAATTCTCTCGCAATCTAAAGGTTTGTGGTAGTATCCGTAAAGAAGAAAAGTTGTCTGATGTATTTTTTATTGATCAAAATTGAAACATAAAAATATTAAATTAATCTATCTTATTGCATTATTTTTTCCTCAAGAGCACCAGTGTTGTGGTTCACATTTCTTTCTAGTAACAGCATTGTGTTTACAAGATATTAATAATCATATAATCTAGATCGTGAAACACATCGCTTAATGAACCTGCAGATTTGTTATAATGTTCAACTGCGTTTAATCAATAGGGATGATGAACCTCCAATATCTACCATTAAGGCAGGAAGTCGCATTCACCAGATTCGACAGTTATACGAGCGTCGATAAAAAATAGTCGGATATTGAATTTATTAAGTAGTGAATTAGCAACCATTTTCTTGCCTAAATTATCGAGTTCTAAAGTCTCAGTTATAGCAATACTGCTGTGTTGAAATCTCCTAAATATCAAATAGACTTTGCTATGCTGTTGTTGAAATTCGTTCTGCAAACACGATTGTTAGTCATCAGGAAAATAACAGTTATAAAACGCACTCGATGTTCCTACTTAGAAGATAAATATTTGCTGTCATGTTAAAGCAGCTACAAGTGTCGGACAACAACGAATGATTTCACCCATTTCCACTTTCTTCAAGTGATATGGTTTTTATCTGGAGAATAAGGCTTAAAGAAGGCTTTGTCTGTATTTAGCGTGGCGGCGCATATAGGGGGATGGCTATGGGCAACAGTTGGTTCTGATCAAAGTATTCTTTGTCTAAAGACTCAGGTCAATCGACTGTTATATACCAGAGAGAACGCATTTGTGTGCCTGGCATTCGGTACAATCATTTCATCCAATATAGCATTATACTGACATCGGAAATCCTAATTTGTCATTTTATAAAGCATAGGTCTACTGCAATACCACTTTTACAAATGTAGTAAAATCTATCGACCCTGCATGATAATCTAGCGTTAGTGGGAAAAGCTATCCGTTACTATGACCGTTTATTTTCGGTATTAAATTGACTTGATATCTCAAAAAGTGACCAAAGACTTAGTATAATGAACGATGACGTCGACAACAAATGGTGTCAAAATCTTGGATGGTATGTCAGCTACCGTAAATGTACCAATCTAATAAACGTAAGCAAGCTGTTTCTGACAAAGGATGTGTTTATGTGCACTTCCCGGCTTACTGCGGACACCAAAAGTTTATATTGATTAAATTTAATACAAACACGGCATTTATGGGATAAAATGAATCCCAAATTCAAATTCAAATGGCCATCTAAACCGTGTGTGATTGATTGGTGTTTTACGCCGTGCTTAAAGGTATTTCACTTATACGACGGCCGTGGATTCCAACAATAATTGACAGAAGCACAACAAGATGTGAAGCGTTTCTATCAGTTTGGAAAGTTGATTTTCCTGCAGTGCTTAGTAAAGACAGTATTGCTTTTCTCGAACCAATTGCCCTTGGCCAGAGGACCTTCAACTGTATATGATAAATGTACTAAACTTCGAATCCACATATTATCATAGATTGCTGATTATCCATTTGTTTGATACTTTCCCAATATTTTTTTCAATTAAGTTATGTTCTAGATACATGTTTTTCTTTATTCTTTTTAAATTATAAAGCGTTTGTTTTTTCTGGGAATTAAACAATTTTCAATTTAATTATCATTATAATTATAATTATTATTATCATAAGTATTGGTTCCGATACAATATAACTGTTTTTGTCATAATGGTTCCAAATGAAAGTGAAAGCGAAATGGTGCCACTACAATCCCAATTGTAGTTTAAGTATAGTGAATGTTCTCGTTAACCATGCATATGTAGGTTATTTACTAGGAGTCGGCTTTTCGCAATTGATCTCTCTTTGACACGTTATCCGAAAAGTCTGGGTACGTAATCCAAAGAATCAGGGGCTTGTTCAATGTACTTCAATCACATATTTAATATGGCCACTGTCTATTAGGCAAATTGGACACTATATATGGGTCAGTTGAACTAATGCCGGTCTTCGCTGATGGTCAATGCGCTTTGAGATTATGCTGTGGAGAAGTCCATTCGGAAATACAACACATCTCTGTATGAACTCTCATTTGATATACCACACATTTGGTATATAAACTACCCCAAATAAACAATTTGTAGGCTAATTGTTCCCTGGGTTATGATGTGACCACAGTCAAATGGCTCGAAACTTTGTTCAATTAAATCTGCTATTATTATACACTTGGATTTATTTTCCAATGAAAGAACTCCGTTTGTATCACGTGGCGATACAATATATAGGGATTATATGTGACGATATATCAGCTCGAGTTGTCTCAGGTTGGTCTGCGGTAAGCTCGAAGAGCGAGATTGATAGGCAATCCGACCTGAAACAACGAGAGCTGATATAACGACACGTAACACACACTTTAGAACAATCTGTTTATCATATACCTTCAATGTTTCTTGAAAAAATCAATTTTTGGGACAAATTTGACAAACTTTCAGCGAGGATCTCGTGTCAGAGGAAAACTACTACTTATATACTATTTAGTCCGAGATTTAAAATAATCTAATGTTTAATTGTTACATCGTATAATAAAACGGGCTGTTTGATTACCCTTTTTTAAACCTATAAAACTAGAAACATGTTTATATGATTTCGGTATTTAAAAAAAACAGTTAGACTGTTTGAAACTGGAATTAACAGAAGAACACAATTTGGAATATATCAGAATCATATTACGGCGCAAAGGGAAACCCCAATGACTGAACCGTCCGAGCACCTGAATTTTTTCTATAAAATTAAGCACCCCATAAAAACATTCGAGAATTTTGAGCACTAACTAGCGGTTTTACTTTGTTTATTATAATGTAACAATAACATATTTGGAACAAATTGTCCGGTTGCCAAGTGTTGATCTGCTACCAAATATTTGCTTCATTTATTTGATCCCAGCGTTTTCAGCAAGACCTTAACCCAGCAGAGGTGATTATAGATGAGGTTTTAACCAAAGGCATTATGACGACCCCTAGTATTGTTACGTAACGTCACTAAACGTTCCCTCTACTGTCACAAATAACTGTCACAGCGTGCGTCATTCTTATATTCGTCACTAAGATGTCTCCCAGCGCAACAACGTCTGGCGTCATTCGTTTGTTCTCTGTGCAGAGAAGACGTTTGTGTTAATCGACAAGCAATTATAACTATTTTGTAATCACGATGAATCAATCACCAAAAGCCAGGGTATTAAATCACAACTATGAACGAGAGACCAGGAATAATAAGGTGAGGGTTGTATTGTGTGCTATAATAATTAGAAGTTCGGCAAAATTGTGCGAAACTAAAGTAAACTTTAGGCGAAACCTTTACATTGTCTAAAAGAAAACCACATGGTATATTGGGTTTAAACTTCATTTTCCTGACACATGATACTCCCTAAAATATATAAATTTACATTTGTTTCTCTTTTCCAGTGGTTCTGGGTTATACTCGATCGACTGAAGAGACTGTCATGTTGTGTAAGAGATGAGAATGAAACCTTCCAGGAAAGTCTCTGTGATGACGGAGATATCCAACTAGAATTACCGCCGTGTTTGGTAAAGATTTCCACCTTCATCCTCGACGACGATAAAGAAATCAGGTCACTCACTTGTCAAAAAGAAAGTAATGAACAGCCCAAAATCAACCCACTGTCTTTGAGAGATTTAGCAGCATATGCCTACTACAAGTCCAAAAGTTCGGGTCCTCGACCAAGGAGGAGACATCATGCCTTTTACCAGGCTAATTACACAGGGGGATTCCAGAGCTTTGTCAGTGACAGATAGACTGTGTCTATAGCCGTATTTTATGGACTGTTACGTAATCAGACTGCCAATTTAGCAAAAATTTGTCATTTTGTTTAGATCCTTTGAGCATATTGTTTTAATATTTCTAGAGCTTTGTCTGTGACCAATATTATTTTCCCATCTGTACGCAAATACATTTAAATCAACATATTTCTAAATAAAATGAACGATGCTGAGGAGATGACAAATATTTTTTTGTATTATTATGTTTATTGGAATTATTTAAATCGTTTTAGCTGATTATCCCACTTCATCTCAGTGCTATGTTTAATAGATGCTGTTTTTTTTGTGTGTGTGACTTGTCGGTTGTAGTGATTTCGTTCATCTTTATAACTGAGAATGTAAACCGCTATTTGCTTCAATACAACCGTCGGCTTACAGCAAAACAAATAGCAATGCATGATTTTTTATTCTACAGTTGAGAATGTAAAAAAAATGTAGAAAAAGTGTAATGTTAACTGCCGGGTGTTTTTCCTGTATGCCTGGAAATCAACTAAAGTAATTCGCGGATTTGTATTTAAAAAAAAAAAAAAGTCACATCAAACAAGCCCGTTTCTGGTAAAATCACATTTAAACAACGCTGTTCCTTTTTTATGTATGACTTAGTGCTAATAATTCAAGTTTCGCCCGCTGTTAGTACTTTAATAATGATGTAGCCCCAATAAGCTGTAAACAATACACACGTGAATAACGCAGTCTGGTCCTCGTCTCCCACAATGACCCATTTTACATCAGAGATTATTTTACGGAACGGATATGACCGAGGATGTTCACACATGCGTGCTTGTTGGACTCTTCGTTGTGACCATTCGTGCTCTTACTTCCATCGGAAAGCACTGCTAAGAGCGGTAAACACAATCGCACCACCTGTAAATCCCGTATGAGTACTACTTCTATACAAGTGGAAAGTACCACTCGTAAACTCGATGCTTATGGAATTAATCGTGTTTATATTCGTGATCGCAACCACTAGTTACCCAACGAGTGTGTTGATCATGACTGTCCCGAATACACCATTCGTTAGCCCAAAGTGACGAGGCGTGATCTTGCCTAGCCAACATAACCAAAAACCTTTACTAAACTGAGCCACATATATTATACCTGTCTTATTTTTTGAACTGACACCATCTTCATTAAACAACAACAGATAACTTCACTCCACTGATTCGTTTACAAGTCGGATTAGCCCTTAAACAATATAATGCAACAATTTTGAACACATGGATTGTAAAGTCATAGAACAACCCGGAATATGAATAACAAAGCTTTATTTTCATGGTGTATGGTGAACAAGCATAAAACGGTTTTATTTGAAACGGTAAGCAGCTATCAATTCACCTGTCAACAAATGGAAAGAGTTTGCAGCAAATCGACCTTATGTGAGATTTGTGGCAGATGGCTCTGGCACGACGTTTTCTCACTTCTACCTTTATTCTACATGTGTTGAATTATTTTCCACAAATGTCAAATTATTTTTTACATAAGTACATAGTGTAAAATAGAAAGGTGAGTGGATCTCTATTGAATATATGTGACATTAAAGCATTTTCATCCACTACATACAGGAAGTCTCTCTTAAAAATTGCAGTAATCTGGGCACGAGGAAATAGATCCAAGTAAAGGAAAGATATGAAGTGCATGAAAGTATTTTCTCTTTGCGTTTATCGATCTTATAATTCGCCGTAAGACTGTAATGGCTTCCTTGTCCCATTTTGATCGATGGATTTCGGAAATTGGAAAAAATATTGCTGTCGACATTTATTGTCAATAATTTTTGCAACTGTCTCACTGCACTGTGCCCTTTACAGCTGATAATACACCCTGGCTGAATACCTAGACTTCTCGTTCTGAAATTCTTTGGTTATTTGAATAAAATTCTAGGATTTAAATCGAGCCTTCATTCGGTTACGCATATTGAGTATGGGGACAATATCACAAAAAGGATTTGATATGGGCCAATTCGGTAAATGGCAGCATAGTTCAAAACACCATATAGCAAAATTGATATCAGTCTCATTAAGAGCTAACATTGTTTAAGAATTGATCGACTGATTTCAAGCGTATCCTCTACCTAATTGACCCATATCCATGTACACGCCAAGTCAAACGCTATAGGTCATATTTCAAATACATTTACGCATTTGTCGAACCAATCTTTGAATCTATAATTAATTTGATGAATAGCGTTTATCCAGCAGTGTTTTACAATCTAACCTTCGCTTATCGATTGATGATTGATTTGGTTAACGCCGTACTTAATGTTATTTCATTCACATGAAGGTGTACCAGGTCAACAGATGAACGAAACAAAACTGGCTACAAAGAAAAACAAGTGAGACTTTAAACAGTACAATTACAGTTCGCCCAATAACTGTCTGATGCTGCATTTTAGCCCCAAGAGCACCACGGCAACATGAATATCCTTCCGACTCTCCTTCTCTTGTTATCAATGCTTCAGGGTATTACACTTTATGGATGCCTGAAATATTTTTGAAATATTTCGCGGGACCATCAGGTATAGGAGTGAATACCATGTTGTGGCTCCGGCAATCGCGAGGGTTTCCTCCCGGATTCCACCGTAAAAAGGCTAAGTGCAGTGTGAAGTGAACAAGCCGTCGTCATAAAAATAAAAATGCTCTTGAGTACGACGTTAAACCACAATCAAACAAACCATATATTTAGCTTTGACACTAAAATTACAATATTTTTTCTGAGAATTTGGTTGAATGAGATGTATATAGTCATATATTGGAACATATTGCCTTGTCTTTTAAAAGGTTGTTCAGTTGGAAATACCTATTCCATGTTATCGTTGCAGGGGAATTGAAAGTTAATGTTTCACAAATGTACTACCAAAGATGGAGATAAATTAAATTGACGTTGGCTCCCCCGATTAAATAAAACAAATTATCATGGTTGAGTGACTTTCAAACTGTATTTTCTTGCGCGGAAAGATAAGCGAATTATGTGGTGCTGTCGGTCGATACCAGCTCTCTTACTGTTTTGGCGTTTTCTGTGAAGAGATTTAAACGAAAATCTCGCCTTATCGAGTTTAGTTGCCTGTAACACTCTAATCAGCAAAAGATAGATCGTAGAATACCTTAAGTATAAGATGGATAAGAAAGTTTTCATTGATTAACTTAATAACTGATTTTTTGGAGGGATAAGTAAATACCTGGGTCATTTAACTCACAATTATCTCATCATCAACTATCCACACACCTTTTCATAGCAAACATTGTTTTTACATACGTCAGCTTGAATAAAGAGTGATGGAATAAATACACACAAACAAAAATGTATGCACGTTTCTATAACTTTGTCTGTAGCATAGTGTAACACGTCAATTTTTGTAATTGGGCATATGGTTCAACGTTAAATAGGCTTACATTGTTTTTTTCATTTCATGGAATTCACATTTATGTTTCACAATAAATTAAGCGGACCTGTACTTCGGCTAAGGTTTTATCTTTTACTTGTCATTATATTTTAAATTCAGCCAAAACATCATTGTGGATATTTCCAATAAAATTGCAGTGTTGCTTTTTTTGCATTCCTCTCTATGCATGAGCAAATGCTAGAAACCCGTCACATTTCGTTGGAACATTCTCCTTCTCCTGGCCCCTCTCCGCCCTGTTTCCCTTTCCCTGTCCGCCCTCTCCTACCCCTTGCTCCATCTCCCCCTTCCTCTCCTCCTCCTCTACCGTTCTCTCTCTCTTTCAGAGCTATCTGTTAATATCAATCTGAATGTGAATTAAATACACTGTACTTCAAAGACACAAGGTTCAACCAGTAAATATCACTTAACATACTGACATCCCTCTGGCATTCGATTTAACATATATGTGTGTTGTGTCTTGTGTCTTTACCCACTTAGGTTCGTACACTTTGACCAAATAAGTAGGGAGGATTTTTTGAGTGATGTAAATAACACGGAGCGGTTAGTTTCTTATTTAACAATATTGTTGGCAAACATCGACCGAAATATAATTTTATTTCATAACAGATTCGGTGGCTATGAACTTATCCTAAGAAATAGGCGATTTGTTTTGCGGAGTCTGTTAGACTGCGATAGAAGTCGAACCCACGCAGTCAACTCTAGCCTGTAAACATCAGACTATTGAGGTTATTTGAATTACTGGCAAATCAAACAAAGAACACAGTCGATTTCTTGGTTACGTCAACACGTGTCCAACCATTTTCGAGTTGTACACAAAATACATAATATATGCGATATGGAATACATGATAACAGGGTCATTGGGGTGCCTAACTTGATGAAGCACGGTAACTATTCAAGCCAACAGTTTAAATCATGTTTCCTGGTTACTTAAGACCCACGTATAAACTTATAATAATGTTCTATATATTCCATACTTGTAGTTGCACTGATCAGTTTCACATAATGGGCCTAAAAATTAAATCATGAAAACTGTATGCTTCATTTATACTGATCACATTATTGTTGATATACGCAGTTGTAACTCAGTTTGTTTGTTTGATTGGGGTTTAACGTCATACACTTATATGACGACGCACACAAATACAGAACATCACAAACAAATCTGCTTCCCATTACCCTTTAGTTCTGAGAACACCAGGGCAACAGAAAGCAACC
>JAVFBW010112925.1:0-16030 GCA_034783835.1 Mopalia ciliata | reverse complement strand
CTAACATTTTAATATACTTAGTAAACACAACTCTTCCTATACTGGCTTAGGCATTGATGCGCGGTCAAATTATACTTTATGGAAAGAGAGCCTGAGATAGCGGTGGATCGATTTCCATCCCCTTTGTTTTTCTTTGACGGAACGTGGGCTAAGACGAAAAAAAAAACCAACAAAAAACGTATATATCGTCATTATCGTGCTTTTTTGCACACAGCTTGTCGTTCAAATTATGTGTAATATTAGTCAATTGTATGTAATTGGGATAATATCATGCTTCGAAATGATCCTAAAGTGTTACACATCGGATAAATAAACAAAGATATTGTAATATTGGAAATTGTACATCGATTTAATAAATTCTTAAGCAAACAGACATCCCTGATGGCTTGTATGTTTAAAATGGACTTCTGGGAATATGTTTCAGTGTCTCTTTTACATCGTTTGTCTGTCTCTAGAATGCGCGGCCGCGGCGTAGTGATTAGAGGGATCATCCTGTCCGTCTGTAGTGTCGCTAAACCAGACTTCGATCACGACTACATAGTCTGGTACCAGAGCATACTAAACGGTGTCAAAGGAAATGACCGTCGTATTGTCCTGGTATCGGACAGTTGGTTTTCTAATAGGTTAATTTTTAAATATATTTTTAAACATTCAGTGTAACCCAAAACATCAAAATTAAATGATTTGTAAATAAATACAAAGGTTTTAGGTTCAATGTAATGTTTGAAATATATTTTAAAATTAACCAATCAGAAAACCAACTAGATAATATGGCGGCCATTTTCCTTTTACAACGTTCAGTATGCTCGAAGTTCTCGCGAGAAGTCTGGTTAAGCGAGACTAGTCCGTCTGTCGACCATCCTGTATAGGAGTTAGTGGCATGATATGGCTGCGGCAATCGCGTGGGCGGTTTGTAGCACCCCCCCCCCCCCCCCCCCCCCCCTTTCGGGTTTCCGCTGTTATTAAGCAAGGAACAATTTTTAGTGGCCAATCGTGAAATATCCTTAAGTATTAAGTTTAACCCCAATCAAACCACATAAAGGATGTAAACAAGGTCCTAGGTTATACGGTAACTGAACAGGTGTGAAGGGGGGGTGGGGTAGGTTTGGGGTTTGGTACGGTACGGTACGTCGTCATCATTTATACGACGACGGATTGTTTTTTTTCACACTGTTTCATTCTTGCTTTAATGCGGTGGAAAACCACACACACACTACAGCTGGAGCCAAGTCGTGACACTCACAGCTGATGGTCGACGGGTGGACTCGAACCCGTGGGCGCTAAACACTTACAATTTATGTTATGGTATCATTCAGAAAATTCAAATTTCCTTCTTTCTTCAGTTATAAACAAGAAGTCCGTTGTATTAATACACACATTGTGAAAGTCCAATTAAATTGACCGTCAATATATCCATTTAGGCCTACATTATAGCCGAAGCTTCGAAGAAAGAGACAATGAGTTGATTTCAATTTTACAATGTATTTTATGCTAATATAAGGGTAATACAATATTTTACAAACGAATCCAAATTAGACCAAAAAAGGTTAACTAATGCGACGTGAAAACACAAATATTTGCATAAAATAAACTAACAAAAATACATATGAAATAGTACACGAAAAACATCAATTAATAAAGTATTGCAGTCCTTTCGCTCCCTTCAACATCTGCGAACGTCTAAAAAGTTGTCCAAACAATAAAAAAGGACTTGATCATATAGTAAAATTTCCGCAACATACTTTGTTTCGATTTTTATTCTGGCGGAGCAATATCTGAACTGACCAGATAACTTATTACTAGAACACCTTCCACTAAACTATATAGTCCAGCACGAAACTAGAATTCAACGTGCAAACTGAACGCAGTTTGGACACATTAGATACCGGCTGATATTTTACATACTAGCAAGAAAAACTGCATGGTTATTATTGTTTAGCCTGAACTCTGAAAGTCCAAGCTTTTGAAAAAACTCTAAGCTCTATTAGATATTTCAAAATATACACGTGTTTATTCACTGTATCTAAGCAAAAACGACAGAGAAATAATATATATTTTCAGACATTCTGCCTAAAAGGGCTTGCTGGACCCTTTGGGCTCAAAGTGAACCAAATGTTTTCTATCCCTTGAATTCAAAGTTATATAGGGATCCAAAATTATGGTGGTGACAAATAATTCGAAATTCTGATTACAAACAGTTTAATTGGAGCTTATAATTTGGTTTTTCCTTGGTCATATATTGAAGTCGCAAAATTTTAATAGCCTATTTCTGGTACTTCAGTTTTAAGCACTCTACATTTTCCAAGGCCCATTTATAGAGAACTATTCATGGCAGAATCTTCAAATTCATATCGTTGTAAAGAGCCCAATGAGATGTAGTAAACGGTGTCTCATTTTTCTAAGTTCGTCGTTGATTTTTTAAATATTTTCTGAAAGTTGTATTTAACATTTTTATAAGATTATCCAAGGTGAGATAGACCAAAAAAAAAAAAAAAAAAAAAAAAAAAATCGACTTGGATTGTTTTAATCAAATTTAAAAAAAGAGGCACTGTTTACTAGCTCCAGGACTATTCTAATCGACCAACTTATTTACTTATTGAAATAAACCATGAACAAATGCAGTCTATTTTTGTCTGTGGACATTTGCTTATTTTGCAATATATTTTTATAATTAGATTTTCACCAAGTTCCCATAATAACATCCTGAGTATTCAAGCTTTTCCAAAAATATATACATATATATGGTACAGATTTATATTCTTCTACATAGAGACTAATTACAACAGGTATTCTGAAAGTAGACCAAGGGGTCCAACAGGATCTTAAATACAATTTTTTTTTAAAATTGGTATCAAATCCAACTTCAGTTGGAAAAAATCCTGCCTGAAACGTTCTGATGGAGATTTAACAGCAATTCAAGCGATACCGCTGAGGGACCCTTTACAGGCAAAATTTAATCGGCGAACAGTGTATGATCCGCTATTCGTTGATTAAGATGGACACAAATGCAATGGAAAGGAAAGTTTCGTGCTTCAACGAGATCAATTTGTTTCAATGTATTCGTAGCATATCTATATCCAGCTAATTTCAAAGTACAATTATTTCCCGTTGAAGGCTCAGATTTTGTTTCCCAAAATATAATGAAAAGCGGCAATAATATGGATAGTTAATTTTAGTTATAAAAAAAAGTACGGACAAATTTGTCATACTGGGTGCTGGAGGGTTAAGACAATAGATGGGATTACATTTCATCAAATTCTCTATAAAACAAAATGGCCTACATAAGGTTTACATTTTGGCACTTTGAAAAATAAAAAAAATAGTTCCTAATCAATAGTAGAAACGGTGATTTGGCTTGAATTATGAGCATATATTTTTTAAAAAGCCTTTAGTGGTGGACCAGCCAGCTACTCAGCTTGATGCATTTGGAAATGTACGAGGCAAGACTTACACAATATCAGCCCGTATTGGAAAACAGGTCACATCCAGATCACTGAGATCAGATTGTTCGTTTGTACATTTGCTGAACGCACCAAACTCTGTAACTGTCTTTTCATAAGCTAGTTTAACAGTTTTCATGCTGAGATTCACTAATTCTCCTTTTTCACAACGCCTAGCTATGGTCATAATGCCCTCAATTTAGTATAATAAAAATCCTATCAAGCAGAAGTATGAAACTAGCCATTACCAAGTCTCAATGACATTGTGATTTTCAGTGGACTTTCATAGTGCCATATGATTCATTGCGCAAGAAATGGGTGATTTCGTTGGTTTTGCGCAGTTTGAATGTCCGAGTCTACGGTTGCCTTTTGGTAAAATATAATCTCGGCTAAGCTGTTGAAGTATGTACGATTGAGCTTTAGCAAGATTTACACAGGATTCCACATCCAATTCAGGTTCTTCGAGGCTTAGCTTTTTCTCGCTAAAGGGCGCTCTTTCAACAATCATCGCTGATCTAGTAATGACTTGCTTCATACTTCTGTTTGATAAACTTCTGGTGCAATGTATTTATGTGCAAATTATTCGTCAATACAGATATGTAAATCACAAACAACCTTTAAAGTAATCCAATAAAAAACCCAGATAAAAGCATAATTGCGAAATGCAGACGAATTCCTGGAAATTTGTTCTAATACTTTACAGATAGCAGTCCAACGAGAGTCCCCAATAAAGCGACACTCCTTTATAATGGCTATAACAACGTACAAGGTACAGTAGGCCCCTACATAGTTTTCAGTGATTATGTAAATTTATTGAAACAAACTTCTGGTAAGTCAGAGATTGTTTAAATAAAACAAATGTGTAAAAATGCCCAAGCAATTAATAAAGATAATGTAAGCGGCTAATCGCCTTTCGAGCCCCTGGGGCTGGTCGCTTCCACCAGATTTAAGCGCTAATACCGGATAAGAGATATACGTCATGTTGTATGTATGGCTTGTCCAACATTCCTTTGACTTTAATTTGGGAGCATTTACGTCTTGTCATAAATGGGTTGGCCAACATTTCCATGTTCTAGATTTCCACTAAGTTAGGAGGTTTTGGTTGGCGGATTCTATGAGTGATGTCCTCCACGAAGTTCTGTCGACCATCTTCCTCGTCTTCTGGCCATTCTACGAAATCCCTGCTCTCGATCATCGGATTTGCTACCTTCGGAATTTCCTTGGGCCGAAGCCTACCTTTTTTGATAAGAATTAAGCCATCGACCTCATGCTCCACGTAAGCTATATTAAAAGCGTGGTTCAACTCAAAGTCACATCTTCCGTCCTTTAAGTAGTCTTTGCTCAGAACTATAACGAGCTTCCTGCTCCCTCTCATGCAGCTGTCGATGTTTCCCACAATTGATTCGCCGGGGACAAAATCCCTATCGCTAATACACAGCTTAAATGGCCCTGTGAGCTGTTCCTCCTTCAGCTGCCCATTGTCCAAAAGAGGGAGCAGGGAGTTGACAACCCAGTTCCGGTCGGCTTGGCAATACGAGACATACACATCAAATCGCCGGTTGTCTCCGTTCATCTCTGCGTATCCAGGCGCCCGAACTTTCACACGTGCCCACGTTCGCGCTCTGTGAACTCTGAGCTTGACAAACCATCGGTATCGGTATGTCAAAACAAACAGAAGACACGTTACTAATACCCCGCCTGCGACTCCTCCAGAGGTGTAATATGGCGTCTTATCAACGCAGTCAATAGCATTTCTGTCGAAGGACATTAGTAATTTACCCTGCCAGTCAGGCGGTGAAGTGCATTTATACGTTTCAGAGCCTGGTATTTCGACCTTCGTTGCCTTTAGCCAGTCACGAAACCAACGTAAATCACAGTTGCAATTAAAAGGATTTCCTGTCAGGTTAAGATTTTTCAGCCCCATCAAATCTTTAAGTGTGGTCTTATTGATCATTGATATTAAGTTGTTGCTTATATCGAGCGTCTCTAATTTTTTTGTCATAGCGAAGGTGTGCTCTGGCCATTGGGATACTTTGTTTCTCTGCAGGTTAAGGACGGTCAATGATATTAGCGTTCTGAAGGAGCTTTCAGGCAGTGACCGAATGTCATTGTTACATAGATTAATATCGTGAAGCTTTAAGAGCCCTCTGAACATATTTCCTGCGGTATCTGCTTCAATGATAGAACCAAGCAGATTATTCTCCAGATTGAGGTGCAGCAGTTCGCTCATTCCAGTAAAGAGCTTTTGGGGAACCTGTTTACACAAATTGTCAGCCATGTTGAGACTTTGTAAGGAAGCCATCGCTGAGAATACGTCGCTCTCGTTTGGAATTTGCTGCAGATTGTTTTTGCTGAGATCCAGAAGATTGAGCTGTTGCAGAGAAGTAAAAATATGACCTGGCAAAGTTGCTATTTTGTTCCCTTTAAGATGCAACATCTTTAGACCAGAAAGAGCACTAAACGTTTCACTTTCCATCGTAACAATGGTGTTGGAGGCCAAGAAAAGCTCTTGTAAATCTCTCAGACCGTCAAAGTCTCCTTTGTGCAGGTACGTTATACGGTTATCACTTAAGTACAAATAGTTTAAGCTGCTAGGGAGGTTTTTCGGAATATTTGCCAGCTGATTCGCACTGAGCTTCAGCTGAATTAGATTTTTTAAATCGCTGAACACTCGATCAGCTAGATTTTCCAGGAAGCATCCACTAAGATCCAAATGCGTGAGACGCTTCAAATATCGGAAATTTCCATCCTTCAGATGTCGAATATTATTCTGGTTTAAGCGCAGATTCATTAAGGAGATATTCTGAAAAGGTTCGAATATGTCGGCATCAAGAAGCCCGTCGAATGCTAAACCAGATATATCCAGAGACGCAAGTATTTTACTGCGAATTCCTGTGAAAGCTTTCTTCAAAACCTCTGGTTTTAATGGCGGGTTCATACCGAGCTTCAAAGACTGCAGCATTGTCAGCGGCGAGAACGCATCGGCTGCGATTTCGATCAGAATGTTTTTTTCGAGATCCAAGCGCCTTACGTTAGCGTTTTTCAAAGCAAGAAAAGCTAAACCCGTAATACTTGATATTTGGTTAGCTGTTAAAGTGATGTCGTAAAGGCTCACTAAGTTTTCCGTGTCAGATGGGAAGCTTACGCCCGATAACCCATTATCTGGCATTACTAACTGTTGTAAGTTTGGAGTGTAACTCAAGCATACAATCTGCTTGAGACTATTGGCCCCAAGTTGCAGCACTTTTAAGCTGTTTAAACCATCGAAAGCTTGGGGATCCACAGCATCTATAAGGTTATGGGTCAGCTTCAAAGTCTGCAGAACTAATGCCCCGGTGAAAGCATTCTGCGGAAGGGTTGTCAACTTATTGAATTCCAGATCCACCATTACCAGGTTTTTCAGATTTTTGAAACTCCCCGACGGGATCGTTGTTAGTTTGTTGTGGTCGAGATACAGGTTTACCACTTTGGTTGGAATTCCCACAGGAAGTGACGTCAGATCCTTTCCTGCGCAATTCACAGAAGACAAGGTCTTGCTACAGAAGCATTCACGTGGGCAGTCCTCGGTAATGTTTCGTGGAGGTAATTGTGATGAAACAACAACGCCATAGAACAGATACAAGAGTATAGCTCCCCTCGTCAAAATAGTATTTATCCGAGCCATACTCCCTGAAATATAATTTAAAAAACGTTAAACATAGAGAAAACGACCACATGATGGCACATTGTCATGGGAACTCCATCCAGTGCACCACACAATTTTGAGGCCGCCGCTCTCTTCCAGAGCCAAGGTACACCCATGGTTATATAAAACATAGACTATTTTACACGTAAGATTGAGATAGCGCTTGTTGTTCATAAAATACTAAACGTAGTGGAAGCCGAATGAGTGAACATTACTATGTAGTATTGTATTACGGTAGTTCACAATAAATTCGACCGATTTTTCTCAGTTTTATAAAATATAGAAATGATTGATTTTAACCCTCTTAACGGCTGTAAAACTAAAAAATTAAGCATTTATCGTGGCATTCGGACGAACCCTCTGCATAATGTTGCAGGTTTAGTAAATGGTGTTACATCAGATGGTTGTGAACTCGGTGGCGTTAGTCGCTACACAATTAAGTGCTCACCTTTGTGTTAATCCCGCATATTGTGTATATGCAGCGTTTTGGTGTGAAACAACACGGATAATAATATTCTAGTAGAAGGTTATTTTGTTATTAAGGTATTAAGATATACCTTAATTATTGCTTTGACTAGTCCTGTGTTAATCAGGCAAGATTGTATTGGATAATGCTGTCTAATATATACTTTTAATAAATATTGTATTTTCCCCTATATTTCCTTGTCAAAGTCACCGTATTATTTTTGGCTTGTTCTCGGATAGGAATAATATCTTATTCCAGAACTATATGGGTGGTCTCATTGGTCCAAGATGGTTTAAAGCGATAGGCTCCGGAAGTTATTACTGTATGTTTATACAAAGAATAGCACATCAGCTTTCAGATTCCGCTGGGTGAGGTTTTTTGTAAGGTGCCGTTGAAAAAGCAGGTCAAGAATTTAATTTGATGTCGCCATTTTCTACTCGCTAGCATGTTCCTCCTATCTCTTAGACTATTATACTTAGTTGCAGCTGGGGTAAGTGGGTTATGTTATTCACGAACCTATTTCATTTGAGGATAGTAAGGAATAAGAACAATAACAGTTTCGTAATAGTTCATTTGTATCATACGTTTTTCTGGTTATATAAAAGTTTAATTGTTTTGTTTTGATGTTCAGTTATATACAAAAAGAGTAGGATTATCCCCCCTTGTTAACTAAATTTTGCCGGCGTACTCTGAATGTGGAGTATTTCTAAGATCTGAATATATCTGTAAAAGATAATGTGGATTTGTATTAAGTATCAATGTTAACTGTTACAGTAAACGGTTTTGTGACCTATATTATAAGTCAGGATTTCTCTATGCTTTACTATTCAGGTTTAATGGCGTGTTACAGAGTGTTATATGGTATCGATTTGCATCTGTCGACATGTAACCATAGGCCTACGTAAAGTGTTGTACGTTGTTCACCAGACATCAATAAAGAATAATGGATCTCTTAAGAAGTGTGTTATTTCCTTCTTCGATCTCTACATATATATGCTAGGGACATACATGTATATATGAATAGAATAAAAGCCATGGCTGCTCTTTATCCCTCAGTCAATTATTAACCTCTAGGGTATACTTCATGCCCGCCCGTCCTTCAGTCTGTACCTCTTTCTAATCGGCTCCGCGAGGGAGCAGGTTGGCCATGGCCCTGCAGAATACTCCCTCGGCTTCCTCGGTCAATCGTAAGAGGCGAAAAAGAGGTTGCTTTCTGTTGCCCTGGTGTTCGCAGAGCTAAAGGGCAACGGGAAGCAATTTTGTTTGTGATGTTCTCTATTTATACGTCCGTCGAGATATAAGTGAAATATCCTTGAGTACGACGTTAAACACCAATCTAACAAACAAACAAAATCTTTCTAATCGTGAGAAAGTACAGAGGCCTTAAACCCTAAAGTTTGCTAATGCAATGTAGTTTGTGAGTTTTTGAACCGTGATCGAAGTTTACGTATTCGGAGTGCAGTAAAACTAGTATGTGTAGATAAATTGATCTGATTATTGTTTTTTTGTTTTTCACTAGGTTATCTGAAGAATGTGGTTGGACAGAATTGCGAATTTAAGACAAAAGAATGGAAGTTCATAGCGGCCACACGCTCCCTCGCACGTGGCTCCCTGGCTTGTCATAAACATGTTTAAAAAATACAAAACCACTAGAACACTCAAAGTCGAGATTTAATGTTTAAATCTCGTGGTCGAGAAAGCGCGAAAGCGAGATTTAACTGTTAAATGCAAAGCGAGATCTCGAGAACTAGAGGGTATAACTGTTAAATCTCACTATCGCGTCTCTCGCCTTTCAAGCAAAGAAAGTGCAAAACCGCGAGATTTTAATATTAAATGATAAAATCTCGACTTTTAGTGGGGGTTTTTTTCAGAGTAAGACGAGGGGACGAGAACGCGCTAAATCTTGCCACCTCTAGTTCTCTGGTTCTTGAGTTCTCGGGTTCTCGCGTTCTTGCTCCCTCGCTCTTTCAAAGTACCAAGCAAAAATGACCAAAACACGTGTAGGTCAACAAGTGCGCGTTGCCTAGGCGACTTACGCTCTCCTGAACTTGCTCGATGATCATTACAACCAACTACATGACAATGCTGAAAGACTGTATAAAGACATGGCCGTGTGGATAAATCTGACTGTAGTTTGTGCATAACCCATTGTTTAAGACCCAATTTTAAAACTGATATAATTCTCGAGAAAATTAGAAAGCATAAATAAACACAAGAAATGGTACCCGTTTGACCTATGTGCATTTTATTACAGCCTGCAGTATCGCTTTAAACATGGCATGATGTCATCTTATAAAGGATTAAATTCCATAGCCCTTCGATCAACGATACGTATTTGTCTCATTGCCTTGGTTCTAATCATTCTAAACATTAAGCTGTACAAAGTTGCGGCAATGGTATGTTACGTATATCGCATGTAGTATATGAGTTTAATTAAATTGTGAATTGCTTCCTCTTCAAAAAATTTTCCATCATAATAACGTTTGTGTCAACAATAGTTATCATCTAAAACACAGGAAGTTACATAATAAATACATGACCTAATTAATGATATAAATTCCGTAGCAAAATGGTCTCATGGGAATTAGAAATCTCCATATTCAAAACTCCCGGTGTAATAAATCGGTTCAACCTGTGCCAACTTCCAAATTGCAGTCTCGCAAACAATCACGTGATCACATAGTCAGCCGTTTTGACCAATGACGTAAATTGTCTCGAATCTTTCTACTGACAGAGCAATATCTGAACCCAATCAGTTTAAAGCAGAACATCTTCCATGGAGTCCAGCTGGAAAATTACACTTTATGTGCCGACGTTTTACATGTAGTCCCGAAAAAAAAAAAACAAGCACGTGACCATGCAATCTGTGCTTTCGACCAATGAGGTTAATTGTCTCGAAGCTTTCTACTGGCAGAGCAATATCTGAAGCAAGATACTGTAAAGCAGAACATCTTCCACCTAATCCAGCAGGCAAATGATGCTTAACGTGCCAAGGTTTCTGTACTGTCACCCTTGTCGACAGTTCTATTTTTAGAGTGAGCTCGTTAGCCGTGGGAGGCTTTCTTAGGTTATTCAGCCACGCCACGTTCAGTGTCGGGTGCGGTTTCATAGCCGTCTGTCATTCTTTCATGCATTTCACCGTAACCCGCAGCAAACCATATCCTTTTACCATTTGGGAGTACAAATAAAGAGGTAGTTCTACCTGATGCCCCGGCTTTATGTCTTGAGTTCCTGGTGCTCAACGGTTAACTAGGTGATATCTTCGCCCTGCTCGGGGAGAGTCATTATAGTAAAAGGATAGGTGATCAGCTCAACGTTAAATGAAGTCACATGAAACACACCAACCAGATGTCTGACCCACCCTACTATGGATCATCTTATTAGACCATAGACAACTAAACTATGGAAGACCATTCTCACCACAGTCCATCTATCGACCAATCAGTACGCAGCCATGTTTCCGAATCCTACGGCTCACAACACTCGGTCACCCCATCAGAATTAGCCAGAAAACGTGCTAAGACCCAGACTTCCAGAACAAAAGCCAACTTCGCTGTAAAAGAAGCAACTCAAGCAGAGGTAGAAGTTGATTTACAGTTGATGTCAAATCAGAAAGAGGCTGCTGTAGCAGAGGCGGAATTTCAAGCCTTGGAGTCAGCATGTGTCGAATATATTCCGTAACCAGTTAAACCAGACCCACAAGTTATTGCTGTGCCATCTGAGAGCTCCAAACAACGCACTAGTATGTACATTTTGCATCACTCGAAGAACAGTGAGATGAATGCAGCACATCACACAACAACTCAGCTCCAAAAACTCACTTTACCGATTCGTTAGAGAGTCCAACAACAGTAGACCATACTTGAGCCTTCGTCAAATCAGCCATCTCTCATGGTACACCGAGTGGCGTCCCAACACATTTCTTCTTGAAAAAAGAATCAGTACAGTCCAGTTTATCAGTGTTTAATGATCTGTCAGAATATTACTTAAGATGAAAGACCAGTTTCAACTCGATAAGAGTTGACCTCCAACTGACATCATCTGAAGAAATAGACCTTTTAGTGAAATATCTAGGACCGGAGTCCTCTAGATATGTACACAGTCTACGTGCATCGAGTGTGAACGACCCTCACCGTGGTTTAATACGGATTTGGGAGCGTCTGGATGAACGTTATGGTTCCTTGAAGCGGCTCTACTAACAAAATTAAATATCTTTTCAAAGGTCTCTAATACAGACAATACGAAGTTATATGACCCGTGTGATCTACTGAGCCAAATAGAATCAATAAAAGAGAACCCCTGATATAACACATTGCTGTCATACTTTGATGCATGATCTGGCGTATCTCCTATTGTGTGTAAGCTGCCATATAATCTCCAGGAAAAATGGACAAATCAGGCTTATCAGTACAAAACGCATCATGGATTAACATATCCACCATTTTGTTATTTCATCGAGTTTATCCGTGAAATGAGCAAGATTAGAAACGATCTGAGTTGCGTTTACCAAACGCCACCCACTGATAAAATGCAGCCCAGTCGGCTCAACTATAAGAACGACACATCTGTATCGACTCATAAAACTGAGGGCGACAGCTCTACTAGACCGCCAGAGACTACGACTACCAGATTCCCTACTCATGGAACAAGCCTTCGTTTTAAACTCCCCCAATTGACAACGGCGGGGAGCCCTCCAGAGTTTTTTTAAACGTTCAATATTAAAGGTGATAACTTGCCATACTCAATCACATCCTGTTCAGGTACGATACAAACTTCAGATAGATGTGGGAACGGTTTCACTGTAAACGACATATACGGAAACAGAGACCAGCTAGCGCTACCTACACTTATTGAGTGCAACCAAATTCCATGCAACAGGGACAAAATACCAACACCGGAAGTTGCCCTTAACCCCACCCATCTTCATGACATAGCTAATCAAATCCCATCATTGGACGATGCTCCAATATCTCTCTTGATTGGTCGGGACCTCATAGAAGGTCAGGAGGCTAGATCTTGTACCGGCCCACGAAAAGCTCAGTATGCACAACTCCTCTAACTCGGTTGGGTCATCATAGGCGAAGCCTGCCTTGGTAAAGTTCATGCACCAGATGTGGTGCAGGTCAGCAAGATACAACTGTTGCCAGATTGACGCCCGTCCATTTTTAAGAATTGTCCAAATAACTTCAACTTCGATGAGTCCCTTGGTATCTTTAACGAGCTGCCAGAAGAACACAAGTCTGGCATATCCATAGAAGACAAACAGTTATGGACATCATGGGAAGCTCCTTTAATATTCAAAACTTCACGAAAAAGACTCCCTGAAAACAAACCCCAGGCTATCAAACGTGCCTTAATTCTTGATAGCAACCTCAAGAGGAACGACGGAAAATGTAAGCATTTTGTGACATTTATGAACAAACCGTTTGAAAAAAATCACGCTGAACATGCACCCAACTTATCCCAAAATGAAGAACAGTGGTATTTGCCACTGTTCCGCGTTTATCACCCTCGGAAACCTAATTCTATTCGTGGTGTTCTCTGAATGACGTCCTGTTAAAGGGACTTGATTTAACAAACAGTTTGATTGGCATTTTGATGCGCTTCCGAACAGACAGGATTGCAGTAATGGCGGACATAGAGTCCATGTTTTACTGTAAGAGCTGTTTTCAAGTTAGAGCGGACCATATAATTTTTTTACGATTTCTTTGGTATGTTGACAACGACACTAACAAAGAATTGGTGGACTATCGTATGACAGTGACCTGATACGGTCTCCACAAAGCTTCTTCACTCCTGCAAGACCAATGTGGCAAGGATGTCACTGACTTTGTACAAAAATTTTATGTTGATGATGGCGGGGTTAGTGTCACTCCCATCAACAGAACAGTTCATTGATCTACTTTAAAGGACACAAATAGCCTTATGTGTTGGAGGGAATTGACGACTACACAAGATAGCCTCCAATAGCCCAGAAGTACAGAAGGCATTTCCACGTGAGGATCGTGCTAAAGATCCTATGAAAGACAGCATTTCTCTTCAGCGCAGCTTGGAAATGGTCTGTGATTTCCATAATGCTATCTTCACATTCAGAGTATCTCCAGCAGTAAAACCATACACTCGCAGGGAGATTTTATCAACCATCAGCAGTTTGTTCGATCCCACTGGTTTTGCTTCACCCATCAGTATGATCACTATCCAATAAAAGGTTCTGCTTCGACGACTAATGAAGGAGGTCAGAGGATGGGATGAACCTCTGTCACCTGCTCATCAGTCAGAATGGGAGAAGTGGAAAACTTCTTTGAAAATGATGAATCAGATCAGGATTCCTCGCACGTATTCCCATACATCTCTTCAGGAAGCCACAGACAAAACTGTCTACATATTCTCAGATGCTTCTGAACAAGCAGTTTTGGCTATTGAGATAGTTGAAATCATATCAGAACAGTGAAATTTGGATTTTGATTCATTCAACTACTTCACAGACAGCAAAGTAGTCATTGGACGCCTGTCTAACACTTCAAAGAGATTCAAGATTTACGTCACGAACCGTGTTCCACAAATCATCAAGCCATCTAAATCAAGTCAGTGGCACTATATACCTTCAGAACTGAATCCTGCCGACGTAACCCCAAGCCCCTCGCCTGTCAAGATTTAGCTAGTAGCTCTTGGCTACTGGGCCCAGCCACAATTCCGGATTTCACCGAATCAGAAACTGTTTTACCCACCTACCCACGCGAAGAGATTGTTCCTCTGTGCATATCAGTGAAACCTTTACCTTTAGGTTCTCCTGTTGGCAAAAACAGATAAAAGCTATTGTTAATTTACAACATATAGCTAGGGAATTCCAAGGAGAGGGTAACCGGATTCGAAAAGTAGTGGTTCGCATTGTGAACAATGGAAAACCTGTCTAATATACTCGTCCGGTTCCCGAGATTGTCTTACTACTATCTGATAAATGACATGGTCTTATTACAAACTTTAAATTGATTTGAAATGTGACTTTCTTCATCTAGTTGGTTTTTATTGTTGTATATATTTGTTTTCTTAGGTAAGAAACAAGAGGGGGAGTGTACTGTCACCCCTGTCGACAGTTCTATGTATAGAGTGAGCTCTTTAGCCGCGGGAGGCTGGCTTAAGTTATTCAGCCACGCCACTGTCTGTGTCGTGTGCGGCTTTATAGCCGTCTGTCATTCTTTCATGCATTTTATCGTAACCCGCAGCAAACCACACCCTTTTACCATTTGGAAGTACAAATAAAAAGGTAGTTCTACACGATGCCTCGGCTTTATGTCTTGAGTGACTATGTCTTGAGTCACCGGTTTACTAGGTGATATCTTCGCCCTGCTCGAAGAGAATTATTAGAGTTTTACATGTAGTTCCGAAAAAAAAACAAACTAAGTGACCATATATACAGTCTTTTCGACCAATGGCGTCAATTGTTTCGAATACTTCTACTGGCAGAGCAATATCTGAATCCAATTAGCTTAAAGCAGAACATCTTCCCCCGAGTTCAGCAGGAAAACGACACTAGTCAATGATTTGTATCCCCTCGCTCTGTCTGACAAAATCATGAATTATTTTTAAAAAAACTTTAATTTAAATTAGTCAAATAGTCAGCATTACATGACGTACACACGGATTGATCGCGCGAAAATTTTCAGACGGTTCCGGTTTACTTGAAAATTTGCAACAAGACAAATATAGACGAATAAGTTGTTAAAACCTAGGTCACTTCTTAAAAAACAAACAAATTGACATTCCCCACCCAATCAGATTGAAGCTCTCTTAGAATTTGTGGTGTACCTGGGTTAGGTATAACTAGATTAACCTGGATAACTATTGATTGATAAACAACGTAACAACCATCTTGGAAAGGGGAAACCGGAAGTCATTTATTTCGGACATGCACGTACTAGAGCATAACAAATGACGTCATGCATATTAATGTCAATACATAACAGAATTGGAAAGAGACGGTCTTAATACAATATGACAAGAAGGTTACATGTAATATACACGCATAGTACAACCCTAAAAAACAAACATCTGTGACAGTTTTGTGCGCTTGGGTGAATAATTAGGACATTTTCTGGCTACGGGACGAAAGGAACCAACCAATGGTATTCTCGCGAGAGTTTGCATGTTGGACGAGACTTTTGATTCTAATTTCTAGTAAGATAACTCTCGTATGCCATTTCAGGTCATCGCACTTTAATTCCCGCCCATGTTTTGGACGACATTTGCCAAGGATCAGCAAATGAAAGAAGTTCAAATCAATATGCCCGGTTGCTAGAATCATGTCTCGACGTAGAAATTAGAATCGATTCTGTTTCAGAATGGCGACCAACCTTTTGTGGCGTGTTTTTGCATCTTTCAATATTGTCTTGTCACCTGTGAAGTCCATAGTGGTTTTCTTTACCCATTTGGCTTACGGTC
>JAVFBW010112914.1:0-16031 GCA_034783835.1 Mopalia ciliata | reverse complement strand
TAGCTTGATGTAAGGTTCAATGGTACGGTTTAACTTTCGGGTTAGACTGATAATTAATAGCTTTATGTAAGGTTCAATGGTAAGGTTTAACTTTCGGGTTAGACTGATAATTGATAGCTTTATGTAAGGTTCAATGGTAAGATTTAGCTTTCGGGTTAGACTGATAATTAATAGCTTTATGTAAGGTTTAATTGTACGGTTTAACTTTCGGGCTAAACTGATAATTAATAGCTTTATGTAAGGTTCAATGGTATCGTTTAACTTTCGGGTTAGACTGATAATTAATAGCTTTATGTAAGATTCAATGGTACGGTTTAACTTTCGGGTTAGACTGATAATTAATAGCTTTATGTAAGGTTCAATGGTACGGTTTAACTTTTGGGTTAGACTGATAATTAATAGCTTTATGTAAGATTCAATGGTACGGTTTAACTTTCGGGTTAGACTGATAATTAACACAGAACATGAAGGTTACAATTCTTATCTTACTGATCCAATTTATTAAGCCAATTATCCAGACTAAATGAGTCAATCTGTAAAAAAATACAATCAGATATTATTATTTTAAGTGGAAAGTTCTTTGATTGTTTAAGGTGATACCTCGATACGGGCAACTTTTCGTGATTGTGATTTTATTTTCGCTAAAATAATTCAGGTGGAGGTGGTATACAAATTCGTTGAATGGGTTACAAGGACAAGAGTCGTCGTTTATCCATTCCACCGTCCATGAGAGCAATATATTCAAACTTCAATCTGTATAGCGTCCTTTAATTATCTAGCTAATGTTACTTAAGAGATCATCAAGTTGAGATACAGTACCCTTAATGTTAAATAGTTCTAACAGCCCGTATGTTCGTAAGGCCCTAACACGGAGAGACAATTAGCAATACAACTTAAATAATTTAAACGATGGAGTGGGAATAGATTGTATTTACGCACCCACTCGAAAGAAAATAACAAAATACACAAGTCGGGGACCATATGAATCCTGTTTATAGTTTTTTTGTTATTATAAGAAGACAATGTTGTTAATATGTCCACAGTGTTTTGTTAACGACATGTGTGTTTTTCGTGCCCATTAATACGCTTACTGAGTCGCTGGGCTTGTAAGTCTTCTACCGCTGTCAGGTGCGCGATATGGTGCCTGCTCGTTTACCCTGCCATGTAGAAGCGGTCGTAATACAAGTTAACACTAACATTACCCCTGTGCAACAACATTTGTTAACTTTCTGAATAGGTTATATTATTGAAGGATACATGTTCAATAATTGCGTAAAGATGTGTTCCATGGGCCCATATTGCTTTTGTAGCGACCGAAGAAATGTAACCCAGAAAGTTTTGTTTAGTTTATTGTGTCTGGTTTCTATGCATCGATTAAATCGCCCATTGTGTGCCTGAAGCTAAAGTCAGACTACTTTTGATTAAGAATCACGTGTCATATGTGTTGTGTAAACTGGGCAGTGTAATTGTATACCAACAGGACATATAGTTAGATAGTCATATTGTTAGGTCTTGCTTAATTTACCCAAATTGTATTTCAGTGTAAGTATTGAAGCGTTGATTTCAACACGGGCGAGTGATATAGCTTTAAATTAAAAGGGGAAGACCACCCAAAATCCATATTCTATAATATTTGTGTGTAATACAATACATTCATTTCCATTTTTATAATCTGATCGTAACTCTGTTTATCATCCATTAAAAAGGATCACAAGTACCAGTTGAGTCATCAAATCCTGTGTACAGGAGACTTCACTGATCTATCATTGGCTAGTTCAAAATTGGCTGACCAACCAGACTGCAGGAAAACTTAGCAGCACAGGATTTTTAGACATTTTGTAATCTTTATTGGTTTTTGGAAAACCAGTTGTCTCCCTTTGCCACATTTGACTTGGATTTAGCCAACTTTTTATACAAAAACATCACTTATTTTGGAAGTTCAGTGTTCATAAACTCCATTTTTATGATATCTTCCATATTTGTCTGATGTCTGATACATAGTTTGACTGTTTAAGTATTGTGAAGTAAAATATGTGAAAATGTGTACTTTTAAGACTTGTATCTAACCACGAAGGAGTCGAGTATCAAAGCTGACATTTAGTTGATTAATAGATCTAGTATATCTGTTTAGGTTAACCTAGGGATCCATTTTCAAGATGGGAGGGCATTTTCACCCAGACCCAGCTTTGGATGGATGCCATTCTTTTTATAACAAATGATTGATTAACCCTTACTTGCTTGTGACGATAGACCACCACCACCATATATAATATATATGTCATATGGGATGCATTTATCCACTCATATGGGCACAGGGCCACCTCAGAAATCGCCAAAGTCATGTACAACTGAACCAGGGGACTATTTTGCATTATATGATTTGCAAAGGAAATGAAGTAGAAATAATCTGAGGCCATGTCCTTGCAATTTGGGAAAAGTAATTTAGGGGACGAAGTTTCAGCTCTATAACTGTTTCTAATCTCAAGTTATAAGTTTGACCAAGATTCAGAAGGCTAAATCTCAGAACCGAAATGTTGTATGAGGCTCATTTTTTTCTCTGTGTTTATTATTTTGGTGGAGTTTCATATAAAAGTTATAGGCTGGAACGGGAACTTTTCAGAAAACTAGTTGATTTTACCCTAATACAAAATACATCAATAGGAAATAATGAAATAGGAATTAGACCATGGGGTGTCAAAAGAGCATTACTAAGTAAGGGAGGAGTATCCGTGGATACCAGTAGTAATACTCATTTCAGGTAAACGAATGCATGTGTTGAGTACAAGCATGTTGACCGATGATGAGTTAGACTGTTAACTCACTACTTATCAATATATCTATCTTTCAGTGGAAAGTCTAATTATCTGTCTTTCATGTGTAATTTTATATATAAACGTCTATATTTTATTGGTAACAAGGTCACCACAACGGAGAATTGGTGAATTTTAATGTGAGCAGTGACGTAAAGTAAGGGATTAAAACGCTGTGGCAAACGGGAACTAATCTGCATTTTGTCTGTTTGCTGTGTCTTTTTTAGCTTAGCAGATTGCCCCTGGGTTAAATGCTTCTTCACTCTGTAACACTGAAGGATTACTCACAATAATCCCTAAATTATTTCGTTATTTGAATCAAGAATCACGCCGAAAATACGGGATTCGTAATTCTAATCACGAATTATACAAAACACAGGATTCCTTATTGGAATCACGAATCGTGACAAAACACAGCATTAAGTTATTCGAAAAAAAGAGGATTCGTATTTCAACTCATTATGGTTGGTGGTGCTTTGAAGATATCTCTACCGGGAAAGAGTGTCTTCCAACCCATCATGGTATAGAGAACAACAGCCACGAGCCCACAGATAACGGTACTGTGATTGGTCTCAAAGATTGATAGTGCGTCTCAAATATCCTTTCGTTTTTTTTATTGGGGTTTAACGTTGGAAAATCGAGAGGAACCCTAGTAAAAACACCCGCATTGGCGGAGTCACATCACGTGTCTATTTCATATGCAAGATGGAGACCGACGGATAAGAACCCATGAACTGCACATTACATTCAGGTAAATCCGTCAACTGTAGTTTACATCGAGGTAAGATTAGTAGGCCGACACACTAACCATGAAACCACGGTCGCGGGCACTTCTAAAAGGTATATCGCAAGACTAATGTCTTCCCGCTTGTATAGTTGATTCGTTTTTCAGCTGTCAAAGGTTGATGGTGTTGAAACAATATATATGTCAGGAAGGAGCGTCTTCCCATTTTGTATTGTGTACACACAGTTAGCTGGCTGACCCATCTTTTGAATCACAAATAACGACAAAAACGGGATTCCTTATTAGAATGCCTTGTCACAACCACGGCCGCGGGTCTTTTATAAATATATGCCGGAAAGGTGAGTCTTCTCATCTCAGAAATCCCCTTGGACATAACCTTTTGAACAACCAACCAATCACAGGATGCAATGCAACTATGTCACAAACAGATAGAAGTCATGCTCTGAGACCGCCAGGAAAAGAGGAAGCTTATTCTCCGCTCAGATTGGGAATAAAAACGAAACTTAAAATCCTGCAACTAATGAATGCATGGTTGTGACAATAACAAATATCCCATTATAAGAGTATAGTTTTCAAGTTTAATTCTTGTTTAATAAAACAATACAGACTCATACTAAAACAGTAAAATGGACGTACATTGTCAGTATACTTGAAAGTGTTTGTGTGTCTGTGTGCGTGTGTATGCGTGTGTGTGGACGAGGGGAAGGGAGGGGGGGGGGGGGATAGCCCCAATATCAGTCATCAAATAGGATTGACAGTACATGCTTCACACATACCTTGGTGTATGGAACGTGTTTTATTTCGGCGGTAAACAGACCATCGTATCAGAATTTCCATCTATATAGAAAAGAAAAAAAACAATTAAACTGGCTTCCATCGCCAACTGTGAGACCAAACAATCTATACCTAGCAAAAAAACGTCGAGTTGAGGGATTTGGACAATATAAACTTGTCATTAGGCAATTTAAAGTGAAGGGTTACCAAAACCAAAAAGAGCCTGGCTTGATGGGCTTTACTTGAAAACTTTCGTTATTTGACGCTACTCGTGCATCGAAAAACGAATAAAGTTTATTCGTTTTTCCCCAGTGACACGGTGACACATTTTAAAATCCCCATCAAACTTTCGGAGATAAATAACAAACCCTGTTTTTGTCGTAATTCGTCATTACGGAAAGGGTAAACGGCTATGCACTATGGGGTGGGAAGATGCTCCTTTCCGGCAGATGCTTTTTAGAAGGCCCGCGGCCGTCGTTGTGTAAAAAGTATTTGAGCGAGTCATAAGATGTGTCTCCGGCAATCACAGTGATCATAACAGGAATCTCTGTGAGTTGAATAACGTATCCCCTTTTTCTGTTCCTGGATTCGTTATTCTAATAACGAATCCCTTATTTTGTAGTAATTCGTGTTTCGAAGAATGGACCAGGGCCTATCCGTGTGTGGGAATCTATATAATACAAGATGGGAAGATTCTTTCTACCATTAACGAGATCAATATTTATTTTTTCAAACTTTATTGTGTAATATTCTACTTCCATTTAAAAATCCATTTTAAATTCCCCAATCAGCAACATGTAATCTCGCAAATGGACTGTGTTATCCGTGCGATACTCCTACGTGTGAAAGAAATAAAGCCATAGTTTACCAATACTGTGTGCAGTGGACATCCGTAAAATCTATTCGAGGTTATCATAGCGAATATTTTAAGTTATTAACTTTGAGTTCAATCCACTGAAACACTGAACAAAAGAGCGAAAAACTGTCAATGTAAAAACTTGATCGAAATGAACTGAACTTCGAACTCAAAACATGATCTGTAAATTTCATATTAAAGCTCTTTATAGACATTGAGGAAGAGTAACAAGAGACTGCGGAAGGGCGATAAATCTCATAATTTACATCAAAATGGTCATAGGCTTGCGAAACAGTAACGACACTTTATGGTAATCAAGCGTAATCCGTTATGGTAACAGATTTGGTACAGACGGACGGACAGTGACACTAGGGGTAAATCTATAGTCTCTCTCAATATATATGTGTGGCGGTTCCGTCGGCAAGGGACTAATAACTGTTGTGTTCAGGTTTGGAAACGTTTGTGGGGCTTTATTGGCTCATTCGTCATTATTATATCCCTATTAATTTCTACGTATAGGTAGCACAACGAACTTGGGAAAGACGACTTAAAATCCTTCCCTACTCTCGATGGTCAGTCACAAGCCGTGTGGTTGACCGGTAGTTGACAAACCATCGGAATATGCAAGCGCTCTAGTTGAAAATAGAACAATTAACCCATACATTAACTTAGCTATAAATCTTTATTTAAATACGTTCAGCTGGAGTAAGGCACTTCTTTATCTAGTGCGCATGGTTTGTTTGTGATATTTTGTAAAGTTCACGATGTTCCATAATATACTTGGGGTGTGGTACTGAGCCTGAAGACCATTGATTTGTTCATGGCGTTTTGTGTTTTGCTTTATACTCCGTCCCTTGATCATATATTTGTGCCGTTTTGTGCTTTACGTAATGTTCAGTTCCATATCTGTTTGTGTCTTTCTGTGCCTTTACGTGATGCTCAGTTCCATATTTGTTTGCACCTTTTGAGCTTTGCGTGATGCTCAGTTTCATATCTGTTTGTGTTTTTTGTGCTAACCCATACATTACCATAGCTATAAATCTTGTATTTAAAGGCATTCAGCTGGACGAAGGCACTTCTTTGTACAGTACACGATGTTCCATAATATACTTGGGGTTTGGTACTGAGCCTGTTTTGTGGTTTGCTTTATACTCCGTTCCTTGATATATTTGTGTTGTTTTGTGCTTAGCGTGATGCTCAGTTCCATATCTGTTTGTGTCCATTTGGGCTTTGCCTGATGCTCAGTTCCATATATTTGTTTGTGCCCTTTTGTGCCTTTACGTAATGCTCAGTTCAATATCTGGTTGTGTCCTTTTGTGCTTTACGTAGTGCTCAGTTCCTTATCTGTTTGTGTCCTTTTGTGCTTTGTATGATGCTCATATCTATATCTGTTTGTGTCCTTTTGTGCTTTACGTGATGCGCAGTTACACATATATTTGAGCCCTTTTGTGCTTTGCATTATGCTCAGTTCCATATCTGTTTGTGTCCTTTAGTGCTTTCACTTGATGCTCAGTTCCATATCTGTTTGTGTCCTTTCGTGTTTTGCCTGATGCTCAGTTCCATATCTGTTTGTGCCCTGTTGTGCTTTGCGTGATGCTTAGTTCCATATCTGCTTGTGTCTTTTTGTGCCTTTATTTGATGCTCAGTTCAATATATGTTTGTGTCCTTTTATGCTTTGCGTGATGCTCAGTCCATATCTGTTTGTGTCTTTTGTGCCTTTACGTGAAGCTCAGTTCCATATCTATTTGTGTCCTATTGTAATTTCGTGATGCTCAGTCTCATATCTGTTTGTGTTTTTTGTGCCTTTTGGTGATGTTCAGTTCTATATCTGTTTGTGTCCTTTTGTGCTTTGCGTGATGCACAGTTCCATGTATTTGTTTGTGCCCTTTTGTGCCTTTACGTGATGCTCAGTTCAATATCTGGTTGGGTCCTTTTGTGTTTTGCGTGGCGCTCAGTTTCTTATCTGTTTGTGTCATTTTGTGATTTGCATAATTCTTAGTTCCATATCTGTTTGTGTCCTTTTGAGCTTTGCGTGATGCCCAGTTTCATATCTATTTGTGTCCTATTGTGCTTTGCGTGATGCTCAGTCCCATATCTATTTGTGCCGTTTTGTACTTGCGTGATGCTCAGTTTCATATCTATTTGTGTACTTTTGTGCTTTGCATCGTGCTCAGTTCCATATTTATTTGTGTCGTTTTGTGCTTTGCGTTATGCTCGGTTCCGTATCTGTTTGTACTCTTTTGTGCTTTGCGTGATGCTCAGTTTCATATCTGTTTGTGTCCTTCTGTGCTTTGAGTGATGCTCAGTTCCATATCTTTTTGTGCACTTTAGTGCTATGCATGATGCTCACTTCCATATCTGTGTTTGTCCTTTTGTGCCTTTACGTGATAGTCATTTCAATATTTGTTTGTGTCCTTTTGTGCTTTGCGTTATGCTCAGATCCATATCTGTTTGTGCCCTTTTGTGCTTTGCGTGATGCTCAGTTTCATATCTGTTTCTGTCCTTTTGTGATATGCGTGATGCTCCATTCCATATCTGTTTCTGCCCTTTTGTGGTTTCGTGATGCTCAGCTCCATATCTGGTTGTGCCCTGGTGTGCTTTACGTGATGCTCAGTTCCATATCTGTTTGTGTTCTTTTGTGCTTTGTATGATGCTCAGTTCCATACCTGTTTGTGTTATTATGTGCCTTTACGTGATCCTCAGTTCCATATCTGTTTGTGTCCTTTTGTGCATCACGTGATGCTCAGTCTCATCTCTGTCTGTGCCCTTTTGTATTAGCGTGATGCTCAGTTTCATATTTGTTTTTGTTTTTTGTGGTTTGCGTGATGCTCAGTTCCATATCTGTTTGTGTCTATTTGTGCTTTGCGTGATGCTCAGTTCCATATCTGTTTGTGCCCTTTGTGCTTTGAGTGATGCTCAGTTCCATATCTGTTTGTGTCCTTTTGTTCTTTGCGTGATGTTCAGTTTCGTATCTGTTTGGGTTTTTTGTGTTTTACGTGATGCTCATTTCCATATCTATTCGTGTCCTGTTGTGCTTTGCATGATGGGCAGATCATCTGTCTGTGTTTTTTTGTGCTTTGCGTGATGCTCAGTTCCATATCTGCTTGTGTTTTTTTGTGCTTTGTGTGATGCTCAGTTTCATGTCTGTTTGTGTTTTTTTGTGCTTTGCTTGATGCTCAGTTCATCTGTTTGTGTTGTTTTGTTTTTGTTTTATTTTTGCTTTTGCGTGATGCACAGTTCCATGTCTCTTTTTGTCCTTTTCGTGCTTTGTGTTGTGCTCAGTTCCATACCTGTTTGTGTTTTTTTGTGCTTTGCGTGATCCTCAGTTCATCTGTTTATGTTTTTTGTGCTTTGAGTGATACTTAGTTCCATATCTGCTTGTGTCCCTTTGTGCTTTGCGTGATGCCCCGTTCCATGATTTGTTAGTGGTGTTTTGTACTGTCGCTGTATGGGGATCCCCGACATGTTAGTTTTGTACTGTTTTGTACCTGGTGCTACGTAATTAATTTGTGATCTAGTTTATTTTGAAATTTTTCAAATCAAATTTGCTCAAGATGGACTTATGAACTGTGATCAAACTACAATATCAATGTATATAAATAAAACTGTGTTGTTATTGGATGAGAAAACACGTGTTGTAACCATAATGGCAAATCACATGACAACTGGGAAATCTCACATCACATGATCCCACGTGGAAATTCAGAACACATTTTCTCCCAATTAGTTCGATGCAGCTGGAACAACGGAACAGTTCAAACTTATTGATTTTAAGCATGTTCAGCTATTAGTGACCACAGGTTTAGGTTCAGAATGTTTTTTCATCAATTGATTTTTAAAGTTACAAATGAGCACCTTACATCAATAAGCTCTTGTAAGTGTGCGTGTTGTGATATTAAAAATGCTGACTACTGACAACTGATGATTTCCTGTAAGCTGTGATAAAATCAATACGGATCGATACCGGATTATCAGTGGCTAGCCTGAATCACAGTCTGTTTAGACACGGTATATACATGTACATGTTATTGAGGCCGCAGTAAGGTTGTACAGGACAGTCACACACGTGACTTGGTTTCATATAAAACTTTTAATACAATTTTAAGCTTAATATTTCTCTGAATTGATGATGTACCAGTCTAATGTATTACAGAAACCACCCCAACTGTCGCTGATAACAATGACTTTTACAAATTGGATCAACACATCTGTCGAACGTGTATTAACAACAAATCAATATGATTAATAAATGTCGTTAATAATGTATCAATATTGACTTATTGTTATGCATATATTGACTCAGTTTAATTACCCAGTCACAGCCTGGGTAATATATTGGTGTTTTCTGCAAAACAAACGTCAACAAATACACTGAAAGTTTGGGGCCATGGTTACAACATTACGGTTCTTTAAAATCATTATTTATTGGGATGAACAGATCTATTTGGATGCATTGTAACCGTTTTTCTTACTGATTGGAAGTGTTTGCATTTTGTGTTTTGTTAATCTGTCTGTTTGAGTACTCGCGTACATTACCAAACACATACTCCATAGAAACTACATGACCTCCTAACATTATATCAAATAAACAGGGTTTAAAAACGTCCAATGAACTACAAAATATCCGTGTTCAGAGTCTAATTTTAAGTCATCGCGGATGTTGTTAACATATTTATATCTCCATTAGGACACTTAAGTTCTTTAGAGTATGATGAATTGCCCAGCAGATCGACAGTATCATGACATGCAGTAATATTATGTTATACCAATAGCTCCACATATGGTGATATAACCTCCAAATAATGATCATGTCTCACACTGGATCAAATTAATTATTTTTCTAATTTGTATGCTAACTTTCTTCATATCTGCGATATAAGCCGAAAGCAATGTTTTTATTCATAAATGTGATTACCAAGTTCACGATGCTGTTTATTTATAATTAATCTATTCAAATGAAATCTCAAAATAAAACCGCCATAAAGCTATAAATATTTTGTCAGACTGATCCGGACTGGACGTTTGATAAATAATCAATGGTGCTTCTATTCTTTTAGAATTTTATTGCTTTTCAGGTTTAAGGCTGGCCTTAAAAACAGTGAACAAATACACTGTCCCTTCAATCGTGAAATACGCTTCCCACTTAGAGATTACTCGTTTAATTTGAAGCGGTCCTGTCTTTTTTTCTCTCTTTTTTTTTATTCGTGTATAGATATTATATACATGAAACAGAATACGACATGGGACAATTTTGAATACATGTCACATTTACAATACGACCAAACAAACGTCAGTACAATTCTATAACTTCTATGTTCAATATATGCTGATAATTTCATGGAACTTAATTTAAAATAAAACAGATGATCATTTCAATACAAGTTCACAATCATACATCTATAAATAAACAATACAGACTTAAACATAGACAGGACACGAAGAGTTTGCACAGCCATATATACAGATAAACACAAACAGATATTAAACAATTATAATAAAAGTATTATATATAGCGCCATCAAGAGCTGTTGCAACTGATACTGCATCGATTATGTAACAAATCTGTAGACCAATTCTAATTAATTGGCACAATGAATAAGAATTGTGTTAACATTCATAGTTTGCAGTATCTCGACATCAGTCAGCATTAAGAGTAAATGTTTTTGATAGGTGATGTAAGTTTACATAAATTTCTACATTGCACGCTGAAGAGATACGGGTATTCATGCTTTACAAAACGTGGAAAATAAAACTGCTCGAGGGACAAAAAACAAAGAGCACATCCTGATGTAAATACTACCAGACTTGGAAAGTGTTTTAAAGAGTCAAGATTAATCAAAACTCCACGCAGTTTAAATACATCGGCAATTTGTGTGAAACTAAAAAGATTGAATTATATTCTCGAAAAATATATCTTTAATTAGAGTGATGTAATCCCCGCGCTGGGTTAAATAAATCCTATAAGAATTTTTTTTTACGATATGGTCCTCCACGAAAATATAATTAGAATAATAAATTTGAAAGAAAGAATGATTTTATCTTTCTTTCAGTGAGATACCTACTGACGAATGTTGTAGACATGGCAGAGTCGTATAGTTTTTGTTAAACTTGAAAGAACCCATCGATCTGATAAAACAAGTCTTCCTTGCACTTTTTACTCCTATTTGTTTAAATTTGATGTGATCGATTGGTTGGCATGCATATGCTTGACTAACAAGCTTTAACACAATCAATTCAAGATTTGTGTCCCCTTCAACTAATATATTGAAAGCAAATAAAGCTTTATTAAAGTCATTAATTTAAAAGCGGGACACGGAGTTTTGACGTCATGTTTATATATAGCATACCAGTGAAGTATATGTATTTTGCCCTGCTGATTTCCTGTTGATTGTAAGTCAATAATTGGTGAAGATGAGTGTACTCCACAAAAATCTTTACCATTAGTTGACAAATCATATTAAAATGCTAAGCTGAATATACACGCGACGAGGGTTCTTGTTTTGATCAAAATGAGAAATAAGTTCTGATATTGATTATTATCAAACGATCTACGTCAGTTGTGCTGGAAAACATTAAAATATCTTGTTTCTTCGGTTTTTACATGTTTTGGTAAATATGTATGTCAGTTTGCATAGAGACGGATTATCATTTTGTCACTTTTCTGTACCTACTAGATCTTATTGTTGAATTATTATCCTAGTCACTCAAAATGTTTATTTTAGATGAGACTGGCCAATATCTCGATACTGTACTTGTATCAATCTACGGTCCTATTGGATATGCTCATTAGCTCTTTCAATCTCATTAAACTACATTGCCTGGCCACAGACATTCATCGTGCACTGTTCACAAAACACACACCATACCTTTAAATATACCATTAACAACATCATACTACCGTTTCAAAAACTTGCTTTGTTTTAAGTATGAACGTGCTAAGTAAACATTGAATATGTTGATACGAAATGGCATATCCGTCATACAAGACAAAAATTGTGAATTCTGAGTTCTGGATAAATGATAAACATAACCCAGAAACAAACCCTTCAAGAAATGCTCCTTTCCCGAAAAAAAATCATATAGGTTAAACGGGCATCGTTTCTTGAGTTGAATTATGCTTTCTCATTTTCTAATCGAGCTATATACATTTTATATTTGGAGCTTCACGTGACGTATAGAGTCGACTGTTTATGGTATGGTTTACCTTTGACAGTTCAAACATGTTATTTATAGCTCCCGTAACACACAAGAGTGTAAGTCGCTCGATGTCATGGACAGGTTTGGCCACGCCCAAAATGTCAGCTGCCAGTGGTCGTAGGTATATCTGTTACCATCAAGTTATTTTATGAAATGACGAAACCATAGTTGATGTCATATTTAAGTATATTTAATGGTAACCTTTCAATGGATTTGGGGGTTATTGTGGCAGGGAGCATCGCTTTAACTTAAAAAGTAACCTTTCCCAAAACCAAACCTAAACTAGCCAGTAACCTATCCTAACAATAGCCATAGACTTCCCCTTAAATTGACGTCATGTCGTAGGCCTATATGGCGGATGACTGCAAACGTTCCAAACTATGAAGACAGTCATACATTAAAGCAGAGAAGAACAATATATAACGACCACCAAAAGCGACGGTGTCTGATAGTTTTTAGTACATTAAATGCAATTGGCGCAAACCAATGTTAATCAGATCAACATAAATGCCTCTAGCAGCCATAATCGAGTCCATGCAGAGAGTCAATGTTATAATTTCTCAGATAAAATATTTAGACAGTTATGATGAAAAGCTGACGCCGGCTCAAGGAAATAAATGTTCTTCGTAGTTAATTAACTATTCAATGCCAATACTGCATCTGAATGAATATAAAAAGTAGGTGTAACCTGACCAGTATGTAGTGGATATGAATCCCATCCCCCAATGGCACACCTACCAATAGGGAGAAAATATATAATATGGCTTCATGTGAGATTTAATGACATTACAAGCTTAGAGATGATCGGACAATTTACTATTAATATGTCTGTGCGGTATATCACTGTACATAATTCACATTTCGTGATTTTACGTATCGAATAAGTCTGCACCAAAAAAACAGTCTTTTTTATTCACAGCCATACAGAGGCTACATCATTTGTCAAAGTTCTAACGACGTAATCCTATTTCTTATCTTGTTAATAGTAACGTGATGTATTCAGAATTCGCCAGTTAAGGAACGGCGCAGAGTTGGTTTTAAAATGCTCTGATTTCTGAATTTACCTTGACGACAAAAGCAACAAAAAGATTATTTTACAGTAGAATTGGAATGTCGTAATAGTCTGATTATGATCAGAAGATACCCATGTCAACGATTTGGTGGTTTGTCTCAATCATCAATCACTCGTTAAATGCTAATGGTGTTCAAATTTGTCTCAATGTCAAATATGATAACAAGTATATATATAACAAGTATATATGCAATAGATGTAAAAGGTCTTGGATAATGTTTCGAATCATTGCGGATTATTATGGATTAGTCCAATTTTCCTTCAATTTTGGGCAAACATCACACAGAATGTTAATGGGGATATTATCAGTTCTGTTCACTATACGAATAATAATTACTGTAACGAACTTTGTACAGACATATATAATTCATTTCCGTCAGACATGAACAAAAATTTGTAATTAAAAATAATGACGAATTTCTCTGACATTTTACACACAGTTTGCTTGACCGGAAGGGACCAGATTATTGAACATTATGTGGAATTCTGTGCATATTAATTATGCTAATTAGGTGGTACCGGTTTAAGAGGAAAATATGCCTGATTTGAGTTAAACATTGTATGTTCACTTAGAAAGGCTAGATAATTTTGAAAAAATCACACAATATGGACCAAGATATTATCAGCTGGGTTCCCTAGAAGGATTTTAATTACTGTAACGAGCTACATAAGACATATTAAATAATTTTGCATTGTTACCTTAAATACGATATGATTGCATTCCCTTACGTTGGGGGAACGGATGAGCTCTCCAGTAGCCCTTACGTTGGGGGAACGGATGAGCTCTCCAGTAGCCCTCCTGTTCGGCCATGACATGCTAGCCTTTAGGTGACACAACCACCAACATAAAAATAATATAACATTCTAATCCAATTAAGTTGGTATATTTTCAATCGTATTGGCTGTTATGTTTATTGGAACCTCTCTCACAAGCATACAATGGATATCACAGGATGTGAGTTCTTGTGGACCACATTTACATTTAAGCTGATATATCACTAGGGCTTTATTCAATTTCTATTTAATAGGTCAGATAGACTCTCATTGGTCATATGAGGATGATGCAGATGAGCAGAGATAAGGACCATAGTCATCCGTATGATTATATGTTATTCCTAACAATGACGTTACTCACAACACTGAGTACATAGAGATCCCAGTCGGACGAAGGAAATCTCTAAGTGTCCTAAGTGATTGGCTAAAGTCTGTATCACTATGTATCGGCCGCTGAGTTCGGATTGTCACATTTTATCCGTGTCCATGTGATGGAGTTAAGGTAATAACTGAACCAAAAAATAGGACTGTTTGTTCATACATAATATGAATTGCCATTGAAGTACAAACTTTAATAACAAGTTGACAGCTTGGAGCTGACTCGATTTGTCGAGTTTGGTGATTGGGTATACTGCTATCTTGTTTATCACTGCTAAATAAACATGTCTACACACATTGTCAGTACATTACATTTCTGGCCATAAAGAGAATATGTGATTTGATGGATGGTATTTGGGGCGATTATTACAAAAGATCTTAATCAAATAGCCACGATATTTGATATGTAAATAAAACGCGGCAGCCATACTGTTTTCACAAAACCCGCCTATGGCTCAGTTTTAACTCAACGACATTTAACTGTTATTTAAAGCAACCGAGCTTATAACAGACACATATAACAATAACGTGGATTTACCCAACCGTCATAAATTCTGTTTTTTTACATCTCATCTCGGTGGTGATAAAAACATAGTCTTTTGAAGTAGCTTTATAACTGACAGAAAGCACAGAAAGGAATCCCTTTAAAGCTAAAAGATAATCTCGAGAATAATAAAATGCATTGAAGAAATTATGGTAAAACAGTTTACGTGTGAGGACAGAAATGCTATTTAAGTATGAGGACAGGAATGCTGTTTAAGTATGATGAAAAGAATGCTGTTTAAGTATGACGACAGGGATGCTGTTTAAGTATGAGGACAGGAATGCTGTTTAAGTATGAGGACAGGAATGCTGTTTAAGTATGATGACAGGAATGCTTTTTAAGTATTAGGGCAGGAATGCTGTTTAAGTATGACGAGATGGATGCTGTTTAAGTATGATGACAGGAATGCTGTTTAAGTATAAGGACAGGAATGCTGTTTAAGTATGATGACAGGAATGCTGTTTAAATATTAGAACAGGAATGCTGTTAAGTAAGACGACAGGGATGCTGTTTAAGTATGATGACAGGGATGCTGTTTAAGTATGGGGACAGGAATGCTGTTTAAGTATTAGGACAGGAATGCTGTTTAAGTATGAGGACAGGAATGCTGCTTATGCATGAGGACAGGAATGCTGTTTACGTATGACGACAGGATTGCTGTTTGAGTACGAGGACAGGAATGCTGTTTAGGTATGAGGGCAGGAATGCTGTTTAAGTATGACGACAGGAATGCTGTTTAGGTATGAGGACAGGAATGCTATTTAAGTATGAGGGCAGGAATGCTGTTTAAGTATGAGGACAGGAATGCTGTTTAAGTATGAGGACAGGAATGCTGTTTAAGTATGAGGACAGGAATGCTGTTTAAGTATGATGACAGGAAT
>JAVFBW010112903.1:0-16034 GCA_034783835.1 Mopalia ciliata | reverse complement strand
AAGAGTTGATTTCAGAGTGTATGAACCCACCATGCTCCTGTGCACTAAGTTACCAAGGGCTGTAACTCTTGTAAAAATTCTCTGAGAGAATCAAAATTTCAATATGCGTAACACTAAATGGTATGGATCATGTCTATGGAGTTTGAAACAATTCCATTAACAATTGTAGAAGGAGTTGATTACAGAAGGTTCCGGGACAGACGGACGGACGGACAACGCCACGACATAATCCCCCTTCGGTCCCCAGGCCGACAGGGGATAAAAAATGTAAAGCTGAATAATATATTACCAAGTGTTTAGAGCAATATACATCATCGAGTTTTTTCCCAATGAAGCCTCTTTAGATTTGCATATATTCAAAACGTTGAATTTTTCAGTTGGTGACATCATATCGAATCATAAGGCATGAAGCTTCGGTGAGATTTCTAAACTGTCTTGACACTGTAAATTTATTCCAAGTGCAATAAATATAACACTAAGGTGTGTTCTCTCTTTTTTTTTTGTTCTTAGAGAGTTTTATTGTCCCCTCTTTTAAAGTTAACAGTGGTGTGTACCGCGAATCGTTCGTTGGGATACAGATGTTTCTTATATGTTGACACAGTCATTACCACAGGAGTATTGATTTAGTTACCTAAGATAAAACGTTAAGTGTATCGGTAATATTTGTTTTTGATAGACTTTTTGAAATGCTTTTACAGATTTATCCAGGTACTTTCTCTTGACTGTCTGATATACGAAGGCTACACTTTGTTGTAAAAGCTGTCAAAACCCAATTCTTTATAAAATGGCGCCGAAGATCCCAGCGGATCTATTTCATCTGATTTTACTTTTGGATTTCAAAGCTAACGGCAGTTGAGTAATATGTGTTTGGTTTATCGTTTTTTGGGGTCAAATGTTAAATCGTTCTCGAACTGTTATTACCCGGGCACAAACAACACATTGAATCCGACGGAAATCGAACTTTTTATACTAACAATTAAAACTGGACACACCTTGTATCCAGTCAAGCCCACACATTTGTTCCATTTGCGTCAGAATCAACGTTTTCCACCATATGGCAAATTGCATTCAGATTACAAGTTGCCAACTGCCACCTGGACAGCACCCCTTTACATTCCTTCTGAAGTTAGATCGAGCTTACTCACGAATTCAAAAACAAATCCCAATAGAGACAATTCCATAAATTTAAATTACATAATAAAAAAGTCCAGCAAATATACGCACCAAACTGTACGGTATTAGTATTGTAACGTTTTGCCCGGAGGCACTGTCATAATCAGATTAAATGGTCCCTGATGATAATTTGTTTAATAACTCAGATGGATGCACTACATCCGTAACATGTCAGAGTGAATACATAGATATAGAGAGCTGAACACTAATGCTACACAGATTACCGGATGCTGCTCAGTTATCAGTGAAAACGACTAGGTTGCATTCAGCAGGATCAATATTTCTGGGTTAGGATTAGTTTGTCGTGTTTTCCCTGTCACTAAAGTTTATATAGTTTAGATGTTTAATCCCCAGACCGATTCGACATTGCAAAGAATTTACCGATAGAAGTAGAGGCAAAGAAATGTTCATAAGCCTGGTAATCTGAATATTTGGTTTCCCGCTAGGATTTCTCAGACCTTTTTGGTTGAGGAACATAAAACGTGATTATCTGTGCTGTGATCACTCAGACAGGAGATTCGTCCTTTGTTTATACTGTCAATACCAGCTTAATAAACCTTGAAGACAACAGTGTATGGTGGGCCTACGTGATCAACGTGATTCCGATAAAACCTCTCTCGTCATCTGCTATTTATCAGTCATGTATATTTCTGTGCAAAGGAAACAAAAAAGGGATATTAGAGTCACAATCACGAGAAATGTTTACAAAAGGATCGGCGGTAATCTTGGGCTAATGTTGCGTCTCAGCTGTGAGAATACTAATCAATTCCTGAAATCGATGACTACGATAAAGTCGCACATTTAGACGATTTAGTTGAACTATTGATGTTGAATGCTAAATGTAACTCAATAACTTTCCCCCGACTTACGTTTGGCCACGGTCTCACACTCATCTTGACAAATGCACGTTATACATCCCCCTTAATAAATAACAATGAACCTATAAACCACATGCATCCTACAATAATCCCGACCAACATACCTTGCCCACATACCCCCACCAAAATGATAATCATGTACCCCGTGAACGATAATCCCTATCAAATGACATTCAGAATAATCGTCAGTGACGTGCAACCATTCACCTACTATTCTCCAGCAATCGACAACGATGACCGCAATCACCCAAGGATAATCCTGAACAATCGACCATGACCACCTCACCACCAACCGGCAATGACCAACACAATTCCACAATAATCCTGACCAATCGACCCTGACCCTGACCACATTCATACTTTAAAGGATATGTCATTAATTTATGTTTTGATATTACAGGTTAGATTGGCCTAATTATGAACTAATAGTCATATCCACACATGGCTTCAGGCTGTATGTACTAATATGTTATAATAAAATACAAGGTAGGATTTACGGCATTTGGTGAGGAGTAAGACTCGTCGTTTTCTTTCCAATGACTGATCATTATCATTATTAAAGACCAAGGGTAGCATTCTATCAATACCACAAATAGTTAAATGTTTTGATTGCATGCATTGATTCATTGATTGATTGGTTAATTAATGAATCGATTGACTGATTGTCTGAGCGAGTGAATGCATGAATGATTAATTGATTAATTTACGACGCCGTGCTCCAGGGTGTTTCACTTACATGAAGGTGGTGTTCAGCAACAGTTAATAGTAACACTGATATAACAATTGAATGTGAAGTATTCGTTACATTGGAAAATAAATGTTCCTCCAGTGCTAACCAAACAGTATACCTGTGCTCGGTACATACATGTACAAACCCCTTATTGAGACGGTCCATCGAATAGAGAGAAGGTTGGCGTATTTTATCTTATGTCGCTGTGAGTTTTTTATTTTTATAAATATCACCCTAAGGGTATAAATTACTTTGAGATATCACAGTCGTAAAGGTAAAACTTAAACGAATGATTACGAAATCATGTGTGTCACGATGGAGTCCGGTCTACGTGTACGGTTCAGGGACTTCCACCTGTCCCTTAAGCTAATTAACTGCGGACCTTTAGGGGCGTGCTATTGGCGAGACCCGTGACAGGTCATTAATCTATGTACTGTAACATCAGACCAATCTTGGAAAGCTTTAAATTTACTGTTTCCAAAACTGTCTCGACATTCTGATTCCGTATTGCAAATAAAAATCGGCACATATTAAAACTGAGGACATTTTAGATTATATTCTAAAATAATGGTTAATCGATGGATTGTGCTAGTTAAGAAATCCTGGACACAAACACACTTTTATATCTCTTGAAATAATGGCTTGCCCCCTTCGAACAACTGACAGCCGCGCCAAGGCAAACTTTTTACAATGAAAATGACACTGTTATACTGTTTTATAGTTATGAATAAAAGCACATTGTAAAATTGATTCATGGTTTTTATAATGTATTTGTTTCTTCACTGTATTAATCACAGAAAAAAGCTGTCCGTCTAAGATTTTCATTGGTTGAAATATATCAATGGGCAGATATCCACCAATGATCGCTGAAAACTCTATCCACCCATGTGGTGAGATGAAACTAATATTTCAAATACTACACTGAAATTGATTCATTTAAGGGATATTACGAACTAACGAATGTTCTCGTGATTATCAAATATATTGTAGCCCCTTAGCAGGTTGATAATGATATTATTTTCTAATGTCAGAGGTCAGGATGTAGCCATGTGGAGTTTATATCATTGCTGAACACAATGACCACTTTATTGGAAGGTATGTCAAAAGTTCACAGTGTGTTAACTTACTATTCCGATTTATTGGAAAGCAAGGAACCGATTTTTGGCGAACAAGTGAATGTATGGACATTACATTGACATTCATTGGCTTATATCTCCAATTCCCAGATTTTAAGTTGAATAACCATAATACTGAACAAATAGTAGCAAATGAGTAATAGAAACTTATTTTCTTTGTTACTAAGCATATACATGTATATGTTATTTTGTTCTTTGGCAAAATCAGTTCCCATTTCATGTTGTAGACATTGAAGTTTGTCTCAATTTATATTTCATGGAAAGTTTTCTGAAGTCATAATTCTAAGCTTTTGATCGGTCATATTCCTGTTAAGTCGTATCTCCATCGTTTTAAGATTACGGATTCTGAAATGTGTGAGCACTTTAATGTTGTAGACACCATTCCTCATTTTCTATTTAACTGTCGCTTTTACAATGAACAATGCATTTTTTTTTATGGTCGATCGAAATCATTGAGTATTTTAACACCTACACTACGGTATAGAAAGAGAAACTTATTGTTTGACACGTTAAACCAAGCCGCGTCTAAAATACTGACACACATGCACAGAGGCGCTACAACTACATCGTGTTCTAGACCTTAGATTACCAAACCGATCGAACCTGTATAAAAACATGATAACGACATGCCGTACAGTAGTACCTAAATGCCAATCGTTCATCATCCACCCCACGATCTACAACTGGTCCTATGTTTCCAGTTAGATGCTGGCTTACAGCTTCTCTTGACCGATTCGAGAACTCCTCTAAAAGGCCAAATTACGAGCCATGAGTTCATTCCCTCTTAAAGGTTTTGTTATTGATGTTTCCAAAGCTTAACCGCCAATCAGAATCATATTTCACTGGTTACTGGTAACATTGAAATGGATGGAGAATAAATTAGGAGACAATAATGTTATGGTTTGAGATTTAGTTTCGCTTGACATGCTTATACATCTCTATTAGACTCTTGGTTAGGACAGTTGCTGCATTTGCTGTCAAATGGTACGCAAATTTTCAGAGCAAATTTTAAGAAATGAATATCTGAATTAAAGCTCAGTTGTTTTTAAGATAAGTATTCTGATAGTATAACGGTTCGTATATTTAGTGCTGTTCCCCATTGTGTCAACCGTATTTTATAAAGAGTGTCGCTTTTGTCTTGGTAATATAACCACCAATGTTAACGCCTTGTCTTATTATCTAGCAACCAAATGAGATTACCAGCACTCTAAGGCGAACATACAGACACCTGACTTTGATGATGAACAAATCAATGTGCTCTTCGTGCGTCTTATGCAGAATACGTCTGTGTTTGTTCAAGTCACCGCTGTGTGACAATATTTTATGATTGAGACTATAAAGTTCTACAAACATGCTTGTGGAAACCCGAGCACCTGAACAAACCATGTGTCCGCGTTAATTGGCAACCAGTTAGCGGAAGTCAGAATGTATTACCAACAATAGAATCAAATCACATCTCATTAATTCTAATGTGTGTAAACGACAACAAACAGTCCTTATACCAATAAGTAAATGACGCATTGTTTTTTGGCGTACATCGTGTTCTGTTATTGGATGCTTGTTAAACTTTGATTCCAGTGTGCTTTAAAAATTAAACTCAATTTTTGTGTTCTTTCTATTTTTGTCCCTCAAAGAGTTTTCATTTACTCCTCTTTTAAAGCCAGCAGCGGTGTGTACCGCGAGTCGTTCGTTGGTATACAGATGTTTCTTATACATCGACACTGTCATTACCACAGGAGTAATGATTTGTAAATCCGAAGACGAAAAGTTAAGATAATGGCTAATATTAACGTGTGATCGACTTTTTGAAATTATTTTATCGAATTATAAGATACTTTTCTCTTTGACTGTCTGATATAAGTAGGCTACACTTTGCTGTAAAAGTTGACAAATCTCATTTTTTATAAAATAGGGCCGAAGTTCCCAGCGGATATATTTCGATCTGATTTTACTTTTGGATATCAAAGCTAACGGCAGTTAGTAATCAGTGTTTGGTTTCTGGTTTTCTGAGGTCAAATATTGACCTCGAACTGATATCACCAGCGGAAACATTTTCATGTAATCCCATGGAAAAGATTTACTTATTGATATGTTTGGTGTTTATCGTTATACTCAAGAATATTTAAATGAAAAAACAAATTTGCGTTACCCGCCTTTGGATGGAAATCAGGAAGGAAACCTGGTAAACCCAATTCCACCGAATCCGCCGTCTACGCAAGCTAACATTGAGATGTCATTGATTTTATGTACCAGATCAACTGTTATGCTAAACACATATTGTGTCCGGTCTATTCAAAAGTTTGTTCGTTTGCGTTAGAATCACTGTTTTCCCTCAGATGGCAAATTGCTTTCAGATCACCAATAACCAACTGAAACCTGGGCCCCTTTTTATTACTTCTGCAAGTAAGATCGATTTTAGCCTTCAAAAATTCAAAAACAAATCTCAATGATAGAGACAATTATATTAATAACGATTTCAAAACAAAAAACATTGAAAATTCACTAAAATTCACCAAACTGTATAGTAAGCCTTGTATCATTTTGTCCTGGCACTGTTATAATCAGTAGTCTCTAACAATTTGTTTCATAACTCGTATGGATGCACTAGATCCGTAACATGTCAGAGTGAATACATAGATATAGAGAGCTGGTCGCTAATCCTACAGAGAAACCCGATGCTGTTTAGCCATCAGTGAAAACGCCTGGGTTTTATTGAGCAGGATCAATATTCTGGTTCCGGATTAGTTTGGCGTGTTTTTCCTGTTGTTAGGTATAGCTAAAAGTAAAAAGAGCCGTTATAGCTTAGATTTTTTTTAAATCCCCAGACCAATTTGACATTATAATAATTTGCAGATAGATGTAGAAGTAAAGATATGGTTATAAGCCTAGTAATCTAAATATTTTCTTCCCGCTAGGATTTCTCAGACATTTTTGTTTGAGGAAAATAAATCATGATTATCTGTGCCAGGATCAATCAGTTACAGGGGATTGGCCCATTGTTTATACTGTCTTGATAATACAAGCTTAATATTAAAGGCGTGAAGTATAAACAACAGTGGTAGGCCTACGTGACCATTTCATCAACTTGATTCCAATAAAACGTGTTTCACCATCTGCTATTTATCAAAGTCAAGTCTATTTTTGTGCAAAGGAAACAAAAAAGGATATTACAGTCACAGTAAATCAAAAGAAATCATTAATGGAACATTGCCCCGCAAGCCCACTATAATCCAGAATTATTGACCGTGACGTGTAACGATGCACCCAATATTCTCGAGCAATCGACAATGGCCGCAATCACGCAACGATAAATACAACGAATCGGCAATACCAAACAACCCCACTATAGTCCCGACAAACCCGCAATGACCACCCCACCCTGACCAACCGGTAATAACTAAAACAATTCCCCAAAGAGGGCGACCAATCGACAGCCACCATCTACTGGTTGGAATGACATGTAATTATAGTATCATTAGATGTGGGTTATTCAAAATTAAAATTCCGACTTATGATGCAATTATCAAGATACTTCATTTGGATATGGCTTGGATTGGTTAGACTGATAATGAATCAAACTTCGTGAAGTTCTGTTGAATTTGTGTCCTTTCAAAGAAATCCATTGATGTAATTTTATTTAATATTAATTACGATTTTTACCTGATGTACACAAAAGAGGATAAAATATATGATGCGTGGCATTTTGGTTTCTGTTCCTTGACAAATGTTGATTAACCTTCCACATGTGATTTAATTTCTTTCCCACACCTTTGCTCATTGACCATTTTACTCGCGAGGCAAAATTCAATTTACGCCTCACGTCTTGGCATTTAGATAGTCCATTTATCAAGTCTATAGGGATAAACTACGGCTGTCTGTGACCAACCACTGTAAAATCTGTTTCTCAAATTCTGTCCTGGAGTTAGCATGTGAAGGTTCTAGAGATAACAGATTATTGTGTCCTTGTGGGGAACTCAATGACAGAATAGCTGAATCTTTTAAGGCATGTCTTCCACGAAGATAGCAAATAAAAGGCCCAATGATATGTCTGTATGGCTATGGTTGTTCATTTGATCAGATGTCTAAAATTGTCCGATGGCAAAAGATGCTGAACAACAGAATTGGAATATTTAATTGAATTGTTGTAACATAAAATGAAGCCATCTTTGTAAAAATAAATTTATAGACTTCTCACACATCTGATTTCCACCGATTGGGTTATTGAATTCTTATATAATAAAATGACGCCATCTTTTTTCTGTATAAGTAAATGAATTGAATTCTTAAAAACCTGATTTAGACCGACTGTGAATAAAAATGATTGAATTCGTATATAAAAAAATTAGGCCATCGTTATAAAATAAAGTAATAAACTGATAGACTTAAGGATGGTAGGCCCCTTCGAGGTCAAAATTTGTGGGTTTTTTTATTTGTTAATACAAAATTCACATTATTAGCCTGCATTTAGTGAAACAATTATACAAAAATTCCAATTAGAAGTCCTTTAATTTTAAGTTTGAATATTGTGATTCAGTGTTTAGCCGGATGGTTTCTGCCGGAATTCTAGCATTTCACTTTTTCATGCCAAATTTCAGAGGTGTAGCTTAAACGGTTTTCAAGAAAACAGGGTAGAAAAATTGCCTATCAACAGAAAATGAAATGCCAGAATTCGGGCAGAAACCACAAATAAAAACAAAATAGACAAATTTTGACCTCGAAATGGCCGACCATCCTTAACAGCGAGTATAAACAAGTTTGGCTAACAAAGTTCAATGTAAGCATTACAAGCGAGATTTGTTTTCTCCTCCTTTAAAACTCCTTCCAGTGCACTCTAGAAAATACGGATGTTTCGAATAGCATTAATAAGACAAATGGTCGCTAAATAAGGCCCTGTTTTCTTTTTCTCTAAATTTGTTTTGTCTTCGTGGTTTATAGCTAAGAGGGTCAGATGGAAGGGTACGTGTTGGTCATAACACGTGTTTCTAATATTGTACAATGGTTGCCAGACTGACATCTCCAGCATGTCGGGACATGGTGTGGATTTTACCCGCAGCTACCACGAGAATTCGATAGCTATACATTAGACTGTTATTTTTCCCATGTTTTTACAACCTCAAAACAGAAAAGGGAAAATAGGTCCTATAAACCGTAGCCAATGGTTTTAAGCTAACGAAACATCATATTGATCGTAGTATTGAGTATGTTTCCAAAGTTTGAGCAGCCTATTTACATGGCCTTGATGTACAGATCGTTTATGTACAATTAGAACATTCACATGATAGTGGATTGAGCTATTGCAGAATGACCTGCGCACAGACTCGCGAATAATCATCTCTATATTATAATTTCAATAACAACCCACCAATAATTGATTATTATTTATGAAATACCGGTATGTATTTAAATCGACTCGTGTTTAGGGTAGAAAATCTACAAACTCCTACGTTAGCAATAACGCGTTCTTAAATCAAAGCTCTATGAGGACTGTGCACACCCAGATGTATTTCATTTATACTAACAATCATGATCTATTGGCGCTGCTGGTAGTACTCGGAGTTTTTGTGTGTAAAATAAACATTAATTCGCCCTTTAGTATAAATGATCCCTATTATTCACTCTTCGAAAAATATGGCTCTGGTGGAACCCTTTAAGGTTCTTTAGTTATGGCTGTGGTGGAACCCTTTTTGGTTCTACATGGAACCCAAACATAAAAAGGCCTTTGTATTTATCCATCTTTTCATTACAAAGAACCGTTTTTGTTCTTATAGTTCGCTTAGAACCATATTGGTTCCCTTTAGAACCATCCTTTTTTCTAAAGAACCCTCAAAGAACCCTTATTTCTTAAAGTGTGGCATTCTTCATTATGACTTGGTGTTTCACTATGAGGGGTCACATTTCTATGACTTGGTGTTTCACTATGACGGGGCACTTCACTATGAGTTGGTGTTTCACTATGACTTGGCGTTTCACTATGACTGGGCACTACTTCACTATGACTTAACGTTTCACTATGACTTGGCGTTTCACTATGACTTGGCGTTTCACTATGACACGGCACTACTTAACTGCTACTTGGCGTTTCACTATGAGATTCGTATTGTTGTGTTCACGGATTATTGTCGATAACCACCTGTCTAGTTAGCAAACTTATTCGGAGAAGCCTCAAATGACTCGAAAGAGTTTGTTTGCATGTCTGTATGCGTCAGTTGTTTCTTTGTATAGTGAAAACTGTTTCTATCTGGTATGAAGGTAAGTGATTCGGTTTTAAAAGTTTATTAAAACTGATTGTACATTACTTTTTCTAGCTGTTTAAGATTGCTCCTCATATATTCCGGCCGATGTTGTTTAGTGTGTAATTTAAATATAACGATGGTAGATCTCCACCTTTGACATATATGATTTGCCAGCCTTGGTATAAAATAATGTGTGAAGCGGTTCCGTTAAATAGATTCCGTTATGTCACTTTTGTTTTTGCAGTCAAATATGGGAAATTTCGACGAAGCTATAAATTTACTGTATTTGCTTGAAATGCATGCGAAACAAATATCATATCAAATGATAATCGATGCATTGGTTACCATGTATTTTAGTAACATCGTCCGGATATCTGGTGTAAAAACTAACAATGCTTAACACCGACACACAGTCCAGCGACGAACTTTTTTGCTGTTTAACTTGGAAAGAATGATTTTAACATATTAAGAACTTTAATTAAATAGTCAAACAATACGCCACAGAAGCCTGTCAAGAGAACCTTTTTGTCGTTATTTCAACCGACAATGGCGGCCCGCCAGACAAACTTTTTCAATCATTTAATAAACAAAACCTTTGAGAATAAGGAACATTTATCTTAGCAATTGGATCTATGTAGGCTTGTGTCTGCGTTGCTTTAAAGCTGTAACATAGATATCCTAACATCACAAGGTCCCAGATGTTCCACAGACATTTTCTGCGTTTTTTCCTTGAACAATGTTTATTTGTCTTGAAAGCTAGACGTCCACCCACCTTGAATGATTGTATACACCGAAAAAGAGCGGGAATGCTTTTTATATAAACATACAATGCATAAAACCCAACATATACTCACCACGGAATGGTTGCCAATAAGAAGGTCCCTGATTGGAAGCTCAGTATTGTCTCGTCCAACCAGCTCACAGTTTACAAATAGTTGAATTCCGTTAGAAGGAGAGTGAAGGTTATTGAAATAAAGAATCAGTCTCTTTCCGTAAGTATTCCGTATCAAGGGTGTAGGAAAAGTCAGCTGGTATTCCCGACCATCGCTCGTCTTCAACTTAACAATAACTGTGAAAACATAGAATTTAAAATCAGAACAAAACAATTTTAAAAACTTTGAAAAAATTAAACCGACCTTTAAAAATGTGTTAATATGAACTAAAATAATGTTTTATTAATAGCTTGTCAATTTATTCACTTTGTTATGTAGGAAGAAATCGCCATGGACATCTCCGATAGACAATGGAACATTTGGGAACACATTCATTGAGCCATAAACGATGTCTTATTAAGAAACAGTTGATTTGCTTACGCCATATTAAAGGTTTGTATTTCCCTCGTATGACGTAATGCTAGTCTACCGAAGGGGTGAAATCACCCTTGATGCCTCTGACAACAAATACTAAGAAGATCCAATACAAAAACATCACAGCTTTCCTATTGCCCAGAGACCTGTTGTCCTAACAGGCAGTTCCCCCACTGCCCGTAGTGAAACATTCGATAAAATAGCATAATAACCTCGCACATACGACATGGTGCGGATGTTTGAAGGTAAGAGTTGAGGGGCCGGAACTTCAGCCGTGAAAACCCATGTTATAAAAGCGTTTAGACTGACTTAAGGAATGTCGTGGTTGCGCAATGGAATAACACAAATGCCTCAGACGGCTTGTCATTTTTAAAATCAACCTAAGTCCATTGTTTCATATTGGATCGACAGTTGTGTACCTGCTCGAAACTGTCAGAGCAATACATATTTCCAAATAATTAAGCAATAAAGAAATGCTTGATGAATGGATGCCATAGAGTATACATTAAGGACGAGGCAGAACAGTAGCGACAATGTCAGATCATAAGTTCAGCGCCATAACTGCAACCACACAAAGAATTCAACATACGGCGAAATAAGCCAAATGTTTAATTTGGTAAAAGGCAATTTGTTAACACGAATAGGGAAACATTGATGGTGCATCGAATTTTAAATACGATATATATATACATATATATTGCACCCTAAATGACATGCGTTCTTGAGACATCAAATACTTTCAAAAATAAACATTTGCAATCATAATAACAATCAATATTAGTTCATAGTAGAGTAACCGCAAATCCCACTACCAAATGTCTTCGCTTTTCGGATTTTTTTCTTCTTTATACCTTTTACACTTATTAACAATTATACTCCACTTTTTTCAACAACGCAAGAACAAACACATGTTCTAGTGCATTGAGAATGTGTTTTTTGTTTCTTTTCTGATATGTGTTTTTTTATTCAGCATACTTTTTGGAGAAACAAAGGATTCCAAAGAACCTTGTTTCCTATTCCCACACCCACATATAATCCCTATCCAGCTTTTACACATACGCAATGAACATTTGTATAAGAGATTGCCCGCCACAAATCTACATGTGTTTGTCATCGAAAGGCAGGCAATACAGCAGACAGCATGTGGTGGGTGACCCGGATTGAACCCAAAATGACTGCGAGCTCAAATACAGAGAGAAATTAACTGGACATTTTCCCTAATTGTCCAAAACCGTTGGCTATTCTGAAGTTGACTGTGTGTGGGGCGTGTGTGGTTTGTTTGTTTGACTGACCATTTACTAACCGGCAGTCATGCGCGTTTTACATACCAGAAACAAGAGTTTGATTTGTCCAAGAATCGCATCCACAGGCCATGTGCACCTACCATTATGGTCTCTCGCAGAACGCTTTGAACAGAGACCGGTAAGAAACCCCTATGGTAGGATAGAACAAGCTTACCGGGCCTAATTTCCACAAATATGTATTATATCGTAAAAAGTCAAAGGACACCTTCTTGCACCTTTCCAGTCTCGATGCATTCTACTGTTTAACAAATTATTCTTTAATTATTTCCAAAGCCTACTTTACTGGGATTACAGAAAGTCCCAATGCACAGTTTATCGATTCAACAAAAATTTTAATAGGTATACTTTCTCGACAGTGTAAGTTTATGTGGCGTGTACTGGAAAGAAAGTTCATACCTTGGGGTGTAGCGTAATCCATGTATACATCAAATATAGTACTCAGCGATGGGTTTTCTATTCTCAACAAAGACATCTTCCCTCGCTTTCTACTGTTCTTCACACTCCCGGATAAAAACACCTCAGGGCTCAACATAAAAGCTGTACCAATATCATTGATAGGAACTAGAAATAAAAATGTACATAATTAGCCAAATACGATACTTTTTTCAGCCAATAACCCTTAATTTGGTATCATTTTGTGTGTTTGTTGGGTTTAAAAATATATACATATATTTTATTGTATATTAGCAAAGACATCGAGATACACATGTAGCTTTGGTGTTAAAGACAAGAATAAAAAAGTGAAAGCCTCAATAAAGGACTAAGCATATTGGTGTATGGAATAGAAGACATGTAGAAAAGCCTAAAGTTGCAAAACAAATTAGAAGGTCACGGTGTGCAACTCCGAAGAACGAAAGGCCCATTTTGATCTTAAAATCTGGGGGGCTTATTTGGCCGTGCACCATCGCGAGCGTCTACTGGTGGCGAGACAAAGCGCCAAAGTATTGAGATCTAAACGAATCTTTCATTTTCATCCTAATATCGTTGTAAAAATAACACAAATTTGAACAAAAAAGCACCAATAATTCTAGATAAAACGGCAATTGTGTGAGATCCACTATGTAGTTTAGCAAATTTGATCAACATCAAATCCGCGGAACGATGCACAAATCTTGTTTAGTTTCATTTCGGCTTTACAAAAACCATCTTCAGAGATGAAGAGATATGCAAAGAGAAGCTGTTCACCAAAGACAGACTTGACTTACCTGATCTGAGCTGTGATGTAACCAACTTTAAAAGAGATAAAATAACTAGAGATATCCCTGCAAAATCCATCATATAAGCTGGTCAGTTAACGAAACCAAATACAAATAGTTCAGTTTTGCTTATGATAAATTGGTTAACTCCCGCGTGCCTGGTCTCTGTTGGCTACATGTTATAAGATCATAATACTTGAGAGTGCGTCTAAACTGTGAACGTGTGGTTGTTGAACTGTGCTCAATTCAAACCGAGGAATGGATTTGCTCCCTAAAACAGCTGTGTGCAGTATGCTGACATTCCATACAGAGCCACTATTCTATGGGGATAAACCACTCACCCCACACACACCAAATATAACTCGAGAAAACTTTTTAAATAATGGACAGAAGAGAATTGGCCGTTATCTTATATACAAACGTATGCACCCACGTAATTAAAACAATCGCACGTAGTAGTTTTCTGCATCTAAACAAAATAATTAATTTCAACCTGAGCCACAGGAATTCATGAATTGTTCCGATGTATTCTTTAAAATCACCCGGCAATGTAGTTTTTAATCGTAGTCGAGGTGCTCCGTGTACTACCGTACAGGAAGGTAAATTTGGTTGATAAAATATTTAATAGCTCTCAAGGAATCTCAATCATGTGAGATAAAGAAGTTCGAATAAATAACAACTAAAGATTTTTTGTTAAATACTGAATTAATTTATGGTTTTATAAAGCTTTTTCTGTCCCAATTCGCCTACTTTTCACCCAATGCTTAACTGAGTAGTACCAATAATAGCAATAGTTTGTATATCAATAAAGAAAGGTCAAAATGTCCTTCTAGAGGAAATGTGCAAACCAGCTTCATCGACATGCAGACTGCAATTAAACTCCCACAATATGTCGTCATAAGCTATATTCGTAATATGTTCCCTTACAAATATCCTACACATATGGTTTATTTGTATGGAAATAGTATAAAAATAGAAAAAATGTATAAAGATACACAGTACAAACACGTCTGTTTCGAGAATGATCCTCAACAGCAGGGATTTCTTCACTGATCCACGTGTGGGTGGTATCTTTCCAATACAGGGAATTAATGAAACCAAAATCCAAAATAACTGTGGTATTTGTTAAATAAAAGGCTGAGACGGTGATGTTGATGGCCAAAACTAAACAAATATGTTTCCACATATGCGCCCTGAAATTAATACAATTTAAATCGAGCTCAATACAGTTCGAATTCCCACAAGACTCAATACTGTCTATTGTTTGTTTGTGTGTTTGTTTGTTTGGGGTTCAATAGCGTACTTTAATAGCGAACTCCAGTCAATGCATTGGAGCGGTTTACAATATGCTTCAGTACAATTCTCATGGTTTTGATGTGTTTTAAATACAAACATTGGTAGTACAAGACCCAGTATGTAAGAGTTCCGTTCATGGAAGGAAAAACTATAGAATATGGATGTCGTTGCAGGGAGTAATAAGATTCTGTAGTTAACGTTAAAAAAGATGCATGACATACAATTCTGAATCTAATAATATTCTCTTTCGCCCAGAATTTGACCTGAAGGTGTTCAAGTATGAGCTTCGAAGTTGAGATCAAGGCTCTTTATGTAGCGGTCATTTCTCAAAGAAGAATAAATATCGAATTGAATTTGCGATACGCTGTGGCCTTCTTCTGAATTTTGTTTGATGTCCACATTTGGGTTGATTACGTTTTCTTTCCGTTTTTCTATTCTCTATTCCATTTTAATTCGGTTACTTATAATACCTCGACAATTCTCTTGACAAGCAACGATCGCTGTCTATGAGGAATAAAACTGCAGATAATATATTTCATTTTCATTGAGGTAACCACAACATTTCATTGAACAATTTCAGTCGATCAACATTTTGTTCTGCATATGGGTGTATTCAGGGTTCTGTACTTAAAGGGGAAGGCCACTCAAAAAACATATTCTATAAATAAGTAAAACTTTTTGTGTGTAATACAATACATTAATTGCCATTTTCATAATCTGATCGTAACTCTGGTTATCATTCATTAAAGAGGATCACAAGTACCAGTTGAGTCATCAAATC
>JAVFBW010112892.1:0-16036 GCA_034783835.1 Mopalia ciliata | reverse complement strand
TACTGTCACATGACAGCAGTTTCTGAGTTTGTACCTCTCCAAATCTTCGCTCAAGTTCGGAAAATGTGCTGTCACTGAAGATAATAAAAATAATAAACTACACGTTTTATTACACCTCTGAATTTAAACTACAACATGCACTAAGTTCACATTTAATCATTTTCACAAAATGTAGTGAAAATGATTAAAATGTCGCTGTTATTTGGATTTCATCTTCAGACGGGTTTTCTCCCTTTATTCGAATACCATCGAACCCTTTTGCCGTACTGGTTCCAAATAGAACTACAACAAGGCTTCGGAGTGGACCCAGGTCTTTATAGAACCATACTCGTGCCTACAGAACCCTCAAAGAACCATTATTTCTAAGAGTGTATGACAACGCGTTTTATCACTTCTACCTTTATTCTGCATATGTTGAATTCTTTTCCAATATGCTTTTCTACATATGTAATAAATGACTTTCAATCCAGACTGTAAATTTAATGTACGTGTGTGGGGTTAATGCAACACCCAATAGAGGGACGCTTCTAGATCGTATAATGCATACGTCCCCGGTGGGTTAGAAATTTAATTTTAAAAAGACAGCAGTTCCCGATCGTTTTTGAACTTTTTCGAGTCCGGTCCAATTATTAAAATCGTCCAATTATGGATTTGGATATTTTCACTTGTTTTGTTTTTGTCCTGTAAAAACCATAACTAAGACTTTTTGACTACAAAATATTTGTGTTAACGCCTTTTTCGATCGATAACAAATGACGGAAAAAATGTCATTGTCAATAGTCCAATTGGCTTATACTGCCTGTATGGGCTTCCTCATTTTCGGAGCTTCCAGTAACAAGGTGGCCCCTGGGCCCTCGCCTATTTTGCTGTGATGGTCGACTCGCGGCCCACTTTTTATGAAATCCTTTATGCGCCACTGGCGACCCAAAATTTGCAAACATCCCCTTTTAATATGTTGCGGCTATATTGACAATTGTAATTTCGTTTTATTGTTTGCAGACATGGTTTCGTATTTTCTTATTGTCGCGCTATATAAAAATACACGTTTTGTAGAAATGATTCATTTGTATTAATTCACACTATTTGCCGTAATGACATGTTAATAATGAAACGCATTTACCCAGTGCAAGATTTACTTGAAAATGGACCACCGTTTCCTGCTGGTCTTCAATGCCGTGTTGTATAATAATAGATAATAGGTTTCTGGTTTCAATTTTGACGTAGCTGGATAGGGTTTGTACAATGACTTCTCCCCATATACAAAGGTCTTCACGCTTCTGACCAATCAAATGCATTAGATTTTTCGTCATTTTTAATCAATTTTAACATTCAATTAAATTTTTAAAAAAAAGATAAAAATATAACAGCATTTCATTTTTTGGCAAAAATGTTTTTCATTAACGTTTCGTCAGATGAAAATAAGTTTTTAATTAATGTTTGTGTCACATATTCCAAAAATAATTTAACAGTTAAAACAGTCTCGAGGCCTAACTTTGAAGCTGACTGACATGGCCTAAAATAGTACATTATTGGTAAAAAAATTATTTCATTTGCAAAACTTTCAAAAAGCGAAAATAAATATATTAAAGATTCAGGGAAGATAAATTACGTCTAATATATGACAAATTTATGAAAAAAATTGGCTTGATTTAAGAAAATGCTCAGTTTATTGTTTCATTAAGTGTATCATATAACAAAAATTTCGAAATAAAGACAGTTTATAACACATAAAGGTTGACATAATTTAGTAAAACAACGGAAAAATGAAAGTCATTTAAATTTGGATATATTTTAACATGGACACAGGAACAATTTCTGGAAATAAACAAAGGTGTAGAAAAATACTCTCTCCTATTCCAGAGCTAAATATTTTTTTTTGTTGAAAATGAAGATTTCTTATTTGCCGTTGGGCTTATACGCTTACAGACTGTAAATACCTATTTTATTTTACAAGATTTTGTCTTGTCCCTTATATCCTCTAACAAGTATTACTTGTTAAAGCGATACTCCCGACTGAAATAACCCCTATATCCCTTGAAAGACTACCAATACATATACTTAAGTATGGCATCGACTTAGTGTTTATTAATTTTATAAAATAACCCTACTGTTACAGATATATACCTTCTTAGGACTCGGGTCACCCCAGTTCCCCGTTTTCAGAGATAGGTCAGCTAAGGGGATTTCGTGACCATCATGGAAGACAACTCATCGGAAAATCAAATCTCCTACTTTTAATCACACTTACGTGTCCGTTAGTCCAGAAACAGCCATTCATTATTTATTTCATAGATACACTTCATACTGAAAAATTATTGAATTGTTCCTGTGAAACAGCAAAATCGCCCAAAACACCTTTAACCCTATTGTGTTACGGGTTAATAACGTGTATATGACATTACTGTGAACGGTCAAAGGTTTTGACAGTCGACTTTACAGGTCTCGTGACATAGCCACCTATTTTGAAAAGAAAGGTATTTGATTGGTCAATATTTGTGAGGCTCTTCTGTTTATTGATAAAAGTACCAAGACATGGCCGCGTAGATAAATTTGTAGTTTTTGCACTATCTATTGTTTAGGATCCAATTATTAAATTGATATAGCTCTATTAGAAAATTGGAGAGCATATTTGAACACAACAAATGATGCCCATTTTACCTATATGCATTTTTTTTCAGTCCGGAGTATCGCTTTAAGGTGAAGAAAAGAAATCTCGTGTGTATTACCTATATGTTAAACTTTGTTAGATAAGCATATCATACGTATGCCTGTGATTTATTCAACAGAAATGTTAATTCATAAGAAAAAACATAGGCTTTTGACCAATCTATGTACATCTGTTATCAGGCAACAACATAGGTAAATCTAGAAATCTGAGAAATCCATAAAGAAAAGATTTTTTGCTTTCAACTACATTATTAATCTTTTTTCGTGGGGAGTTATTTTGAGAGAGCGGCTCTCAAATCGTCAACCATTTTTTTAAAATGTCTTTTTTCAAAGACAACACAAAGTAGTCCGTCAAATGTCAGTCGTCAAAAAGATCGGTGTCCAATATCTTAAATTATACATAGACAGTTGTAGTTTGTAGATGGTACCACAGGGATGGACAGTCCTGGGTATGCTAATATATCCTGTACACATTCCGAAATAAGGCCCTCCTTTTCGTATGTGGTTATTTTTTCAGATAGGTAAGATATAAACATAGGTTTAAAAAGCGTTTCAAATGAATATTTGGATTTACACGCAACAAGCCATCTTCTAAAGTAGTATTGAAAAGCTTATCGGTCAATTTGAATATCTTGCTATGCATAAGTTTTCATATAGCGTAAAACGGTTACCATAGTGGGATCAATGGTGAAGCGGGTTGTAGTCATCCAGGCATCCGCCGGATGCACGGACGGAACAATAATGGTGAATCCTAATAACTAAAGGCAACCCATGGGGAATGTTTGTGCAAAGTTTAATAACGATAGACTTTCTAAAAAACTCCTCGAGATAATTACTTCCACCAGATACTGATTGTCTCTCTATTTTTAACTTTCTGCAGTGCATATCTTTTAGCATATTGTAATTTTCCAGATCAAAGATAAATATATGCTATACTTTGAGTTTCCATGTATTTAAATTAAGTCAAGGTACTTAAACTAGCCTTTCACATCGGTGTATAATTTACTTTACATCTTGTATATAAGCCAAAGATGAGCATGTTCCGTACTTTGGTTTCTCGAATATATTAAGATAAATAATTAAATTCTCAAATCCCGTCTATTATTATACTAATAGTGTAGGCATACTGCTGATTTGAAACTGTAACAAATCAGATAAAACAAATAGTATATCTATTAGTGCAACAAGCACAAATACAACCATGGTTTGCCAAGTTTCACATCCGTAGGTCAAAAAGTTTACTCGTTTTGGGGCAAGCCGAAGGTCGGACGAACAGCGCAATGCTCATGAATGAATCCCCTTATTTCTTCTGTTGAATTATTTACCTTTGTAGTGTTTAAAACAAATATTGACAATAGCACTTGACAATAACAAATAGTACTAATAATACAACAAAATAAATAAATTAATGATTGAAGTCACCAATTGTGTAGAATTGGGGCAGAGGTGTTCCTGTAACAAAAATAATACTTTCGTCTTATTTCGTCACTCTGTATTTCGTCAATAGGTATCTTACATGTCACGGTAATAAATACTCAAAAAGACGAAAAAAGCTCGAAAACGATTCCACACAGGTACATGCAGGTTTTGATTAATACTAAGGCTGGTCAGTTTTTCCATTGTTTAGTGCCTTATGCTTGTGTTGTGAAGTTCTATTCATTTCGGGTTTAATAACAAAAAAAGATAAGTGAATTTTCTTTTGTTCTCTGAAAGACTACTAAACATGATAACTTATGAAATATCAATATTTACTATTAGAACTACTTATAAAGAATTTTTTTATTGCAATTAAAAAACATGTTTCTAAAGTAGGCCTATAGCCTGCACTGTCAAATTTGGCTTTCAATAAAATGTATTTATAAGTAAGATTATAGTATGATCTCCCAAAGTGGTGGTAGTGTCCACTTTAAATCATTCTATGTTGATAAATACGTTTAAATAAACAGACCGATTTGCATCACATTTCACGATTTTTCTGTCTCGCATTGTTTACTTCCGGTTTATATACTAAAGAAAGATAACTCATTTCAAATGTCAAGGTAAAACAAGTAGAGTTATCTCCCTTAACCTGCATCTGACAGATAAAATGCATTAATATGGAATACAAACAAAGATATTGTTAGGAAAGTTGCAGACTTTATAACAAAATGTATTTTGTACAAAGCCAATCTGCTTTGAGATGTCTTTCATTGTCCTGTATTGTTTGTAGCCAGTGGTGTCAAGGGTGGTTTCCTTCATCATTTATGCTGTCACACTTTATATAAGTGGAAATAAACTTGAGTACTTTGTTAATTAAAACCAGAGTCAAACAAATAAATCCAGCTAATGCTCGGACTAAAGAAGGACTGGGGTGGATTTTCATATCTTTGGGCTCTCTGCATTTAGGGCTAACTTAAATGGTGGTTTCTTTCACCCATCGGACCTGCAGCGCTGGCTTAGTTGTAAGCTAGTGTACTTTCTAAGCCTACTTCGATGTACGGTTCAAGTCCATCTATCAACCCTCAGGTATATGAATGAATCACAAGATGTGACTCCGGGAATCATGGGAGTGGTTTTTACGAGGTTTCCACCAGGATTTCCACTGTAATAAGGCAATGAGTATTGTAAAGTGCCAGGTTCATGACTGAAATAATCTTGTTACATGTGTATTTGGTCACAATCCCAGCCAATCGAAAGTTATGTTAGCCATGTCATATTGGTTGATCATAGCCGTAAAAGAAGTTTTAATGGTTTAGTCTATCGTAATGGTATAATCCATGATTTCTCACTTTTTTCTTAACAGTGGAAACTACCTCGTGATATACATCACAGTCTGGAGCCTCTACCCGTGGGTTTGGAGAAGAACTATATTTCTATTCTCATTGCTAAAGCTAGGCAATGTATGGAACTGAGGGTAAGTCTCAATCTATCTGTAGGTTATCCATAACAACTTGAGATCTATTCAGAATTCGTCTTTAAGAGTTTCTCTAGAAGATTAGAGTATTTATTATGTTTTGATTAATCCACAGTCCTGTGTTGGTGGGATTTATTTTAATAAATATAAACTCAGTCAAAAAGAAATTCACACTCATTTGGATGTCGATATAAGTTGGAAATGCTACGGAAATGTAAGAGAGTAAAAATGGTAAGTTACAACTTGAAGAAAGCATGTCAAAAGCGCATATGCCCTCCATGGACGTTCACATATGGGACGCAATGTCTCCTCATGGATTGAATGATGCTTCTGAACACAGCTTGGGGGATGCATCGCCATAATTGAACCAACATGGCACCAAGCTCCTGCAAATTCTGTGAAGGGTTCCTTACTTGAGCGAGTCTTCTGCCCAACACACCCCATACATGTTCTATGGGATTAAGGTTGAGAGACCTTGATGGCGACTCCATGACATTGATGCCAGCATTCCTCCGTGTTAAATTGCCCATATACGGTCTGGCATTATCGTGTTGGAATGTCAGACCTGGGCCATGAGCTGCCATCAGTCGGTAACGGGCAGGACCATTAAAGGCACCCCAAACCATAACACTACCGCCCCCAAAACAGTCCACTTCCAGCACACAACACTGGGCGTTCCATTCACCGCGTCTCCTCCAACTCTCCCATTAGCGAAGTGCAAAGTGAATCTGGATTCGTCACTAAAAATGACCCTCCTCCAATCAAGCTGAGACCATCTCAGTTGTCGTTGTGCATAGAGAAGCCGTTGATGTCGGTGTAACTGGGTTAAAATTGGTCCATAATATGGCCGGTGTGCAGACGATAATGTATGGTTTGGGCAGTCACATGACATCAAAACAATTCATTCCTAGTGGATGTTGCAATGAAAAATCTATTACGCAAATGACATAAGACGATTTGTCAGTCTTCTGCATGTGTCGTCACACATGGTGCCAGTTTGTTGGAGACATGTCCGAAGATCATGGATAGTCCGTCCACTACATCTCATAACGCTGGCAACGTCAGTGACCGACGTTCCTGTATTCAGCATGCAGATGGCACGTTCACTTTGAATGTTTGACAGTTGTGGCATTGCAAATCAACGGATAATTTACTGTAAAAACTTGTTTTCCAGAGATGTCACTCTACTGTTCTGACGAGGGCTCAATTGCACGTGTTTCATAAAATCATGTGACTAAGAACACAAGGAAACATGCATAATCCTTGATTATGCTCGTGCATGTCTAAGTTGCTGTGTGTCATGATGTCTTTGACAATGCATTTACCTCAAATAATATAAATAATATCTCTTGTACTAAGTTTCAAGAAAATATTTAGAAATTTATGAGTATGAAGTTTCTTTTTTGACTGAGTATTACTTTATGATTACGGTTATACTATTAATCAAGACCAGTTACAAAATAGTTAATAATCAGTTACAAAGCTGCTAACCAAATAATTGCAACCTATCAGTGACTGAACGACGCGATCAGGTTGTGAGATGCTCGCAGCAAGTGCACTGTGTAGGCATAGCTCTATGGTCTGTTACACGTAGAATTCGTATCATGTTAAAGAAGCACAATCACTTGTGCTTTCATATGCTGTTAATACTAAAGCTGACTTTTGCGTCGTAGTTTACCCATTTTGAAGTCTAATATAGAATTAGTAAATAAACAAAATATTAAACAAAATTAAAGACTTAAATATTTTCTGTGCTGTTAACTAATTAGGGTTTCACTGAACACGACCAATCTGTCAGAATTTAAGTTTTACATTTGCTTTTTTTCCAGTGACTAGTTTTTGGTCTGACATCACTAGTGTTTTACATTAATAGTGTTTGTTTGACAGTGTGATTAGAGATACAAAAGAAATTAAATGTAAGCCTTGGAATGGATGGTGAATTACAGAAAGTCAGACAGACATTTCCAAACATTCAGAGTTTCTTTGAAGCTGTATGCAAATTATGTTAATCACACAAACAATCACAAAAGCCAGTCTGGGACTGGGAGAGATTATATGAGAGAGTCCCGAGGTGGGCTGAGAGGTGATTCCGCAATCCTCGGGGTGTTCTTTACCATGTTTAAATTTGACAGTGAAAAGCGGACAATCTGTTGCCCTATAAGTGAAATGCCCTTGAGTACACCATTCAAAACCATGCTAACAAACAAAAAACAATTTTGTATGAATTAGCCTTCTCCTATTGGTTAATCTAAACACATAAATTGTTTTTGTTTTTTTAAAGACTTGATTATTGTGTTTTTTCTTTCAGATTTTTGACCGAGCCCGTCAGTTATTAAGTCAAGCTGACTCCTTAACACAGGAGTCCACGTATAAACTCTCTAAACACATCAAATGGCAACTGGTGCTAGTTGATCTTCAACAGTTCTTCCTCAATGAAACCTTACCGGAGGGAATCTCACAGCAGGATTTGGCCAAAAAAGCTAAATCATGTATCACAGCTCTCAGATTAGACCAAGGTTAATCTTTGATCTCATTTTCACTTCTCTTTAATAAGTGCTCAGCATTGGAACAGCCCTAGGGCAAAGCTTGTTTACAGGGTACAATGTAGTATTGCTGTGTTTACGGCCCGCAGCGATGGCGTACTGGCAGCGTGTTCACTTACTAAACTGAACCTGCTTCGATATACTGTTCACGGGATCGAGCTCGCCTGTCGACCATCAGGTATATGAGAAGGTCACATGTTGTGGCTCCGGCAATTACAGGGGTTTTTTTTTTACAAGGTTTCCTACCGGTTTTCCACTGTAATAAGGCTACGTGCAGTGTGAAGTGGACAATCCGTTGTCATATAGGCGAAATACCCTTGATTATGACGTTAAATCCCAATCAAAACAACAAACAAACTTAAATAAGTGCTCAGCATGGGAACAGCCCTAGGGCAAAGCTTGTTTACAGGGTACAATATAGTCTTGCTGTGTTAACTTCATTTCCCCTAGCTGTAGGTATAATGTTTCCACTGTCCTGATGCTCTTTACCCTTGGGTTAAGGGCAGACTGTTCCAGACATAACCCACCCAGCTGTCTGTACTAACTATCCTCTGGCTATAGAAGCTATGGTGCGGTGTTCTATTGTTGTCTACTTTCTATAGCTCTGATGGGCTAAATTAATTAGTTAATTCATCAGGCTGGACTGACGTCATTGTTTGAAAACACGGGTCCGTCACCAGTGTGTCTGTTTGCTTATGCAGGCATTGGAAGGCATCTGTAACAACACGGCTTAATGACAAGTTTGGTCATCTAAGCACAATGAAAATTTATTGTAAACATATTAAAATAGCTCTTTGAGTAACGCGTAAGTTGAGCATGTTTTCAGTTGACGTGCAGTTTTAAAAAATCCGGCCTTTAGTAAAAGGGGCTGTTTGTTGTTGTTGTTTAGCTCCGGGACAGAACCCTCACTTTTGGTTTCATGTGAAAGCATCCACCAGTGCATGCAATAGGGAGACAGCCACGACTAGATGATATAACTATGGTAACTGTGTTTTGAAACAATGACGTCAGTTCTGCTTTTTACATTAACTAAATAACTGCTATACTTACTTGATTGCAAGTGCATATTAGATGGTTGTCTTTGAAAATGTGCAATAAAGTTAGGTCAAAAATCAGTTGTCTTTCACTTTAAGTACAGCTTAAAACTCCAATCAAGCACAACTAAACTGAGAACTGTCTGCCCATTCCAAAAGGGCGACCTGAAGTAAGGATAGTGTCAGGACTAAGAGGACACAATGTAAACATCGAAATACTTGTGACGGTGTTGTTGAATATCACCATCATATAAGTAACAAAAATGTTCCAGCCAACTACTGTTCTGACACATTCTATGATAATGTTGTTGGGTGCTGTACAGAATAAAACCTGTAAAACCTCATTGAATAATAGAATTGTACTTACCAAAACAAATGGAAGTGGTGATGGTGAAAGTATAAAATTGAAAAATTGGTGAGATACTAATTTTACACGCAGCTGTAGAGTTTGGAGTTTTATCCAGAAAATTAAAATCCTGGGAAAAATAAAATCTCACAGTAAATTTGTTGTAATCATTATTAGGCCATAAAAAGTTAATGAATAGTTTCTCAGGCACTGCCGCCTCATGTCAAGACCCCCCGCCTCAAATTGTTTTATGACAATTAAAAAAAAAAACGTGTTTTTATTGATATTGATGAATACCTTTAAATAAACGGACCGATTTGCGTCACATTTGGCGACCTTTCCGTCTCATGTTGTTTACTTCTGGTTTATATACTAAGGGGAGATAATTCAGTTCAAAGGTCAAATGTAAAACAAGTGGTTATCTCCCTTAACATGCATAAAGAGAAGAGAAAAATGCATTAATTTAGAATGAAAACAAAGCCTCTTCTGAAATTAAAAAAAATAAAAATAAACAAAAAGCCTCCCGCCTTCACCATTTTTTTGAAACGAATTGCTTGAGAAACTAGTAATCGATTTTTTTTATCCTTAGGTGATTCCCCTTATATGTGCCTTTTGATTTTTTCACTGTTTTGTAATTTTGACTCCACCAATGGTAAAATGCCATGGCTAACTGTTTTTGCCTTCTTATCCTACTTCGATGTACACTCTACTGATTGGAGTTTTGTCTGTCGTCAATCAGGTATATGAGTGACTTTGTGAGTCACATGGTGTGGCTCTGCCAACTGCTGTGGTGGCTTTTACAGTGTTTCCTTTCTGTTTTCCACCATACTGAAACAACAGCATGATATGGCCACGCATCATATAAGTGATATATCCTTGAGCACCACATTACACCCCAAACGCCCAAATCAAAAGGCCACATATAAAGGGAAACAAACTCCTAAACTCATTACAAAATGCTCATCATGAACATACACATTAAAGCATTGTTACATATAAATTCTATGTCCAAAAATCTGTCAGAAAGGATATTGACTACATTTACTTTATAAAGAAAAGATGTAATGCAGAAAGTTTGATGTACATGTATGTTAATTCATTTTCAGATATCCAGCCAAGCCCAGAGATTTTAGAGCACTGTATTACGTTTGTGTTAAACTGTAGAGAATGGGAGTACATGTGTAACCTAGAGAATACTAGAAACAGTTTTATTGAGGTGAGAACTAATTAACTACCAATGGTTCAGGGACTCTTCCTGTTGCCCTCCCAGATAAGTGGCAACAAAATGGGGTTCTTTGCCATCGGCCAACCTTTAGATGTGCTTTATTTGGGACAGACAACAATAGCTGGGGTCTGCATATGTCCCTGGATGTAAGACAAATCAACTTTTAATTAAATTTTTGGCGCTTGTAATTTTAATTTGAACACAGCATTCTCGGGTGTAATTTAGAGCCCTGGCAATTGGGCGTGGTTTCTTTTGATTATTGGGCTGCCTTAATCCCCAAGCCCACAAGTGATTCTCCATGTGTGGCAGGCTTGCAACGCGACTAGACACTGCTGGATACTCGTCGCAAGGGATCAAACATGTTGCTAACAGTCAGTGAAAGTCATTTAAAAAAAAAATCCTTCCAAGTGTTAGTCACTTAGCATTAATATCAGCTGACCTAGTAAGAAAAGTTAAATTTCTTGCAATTAGAGGCCAACAGAGAAACGCTTCTGTGCGATGGGCTTTACTGAAGCTCTATCCAATGCAGGGGTTAGATCCAGGAGTACTCATATAGACCCAATTGTCCCTGGTACTCATATAAGTAAAATATGCTTGAAAATGATGTTAAACCCCAATCAGAGTAACAAATGGTGAATTCCCCCATGGCCTCACTTACAAATCAATACACATGGTGAATTCCCCTCATTGCCTCACTTACAAATTGCTACACAGGGTGAATTCCCCTTGTAGCCTCACTTGATGAATTTCCCTCATGGAAACAAGTATGCCAATTTATTAAAGTAACAAACTGCATATATCCTCAATTTCTCCACAAGTATGACAATTTATTAAGGAAACAAACTGTATATAGCCTCAATTTCTCCACAAGTATGTCAATTTATTAAGGAAACAAACTGCATATAGCCTCAATTTCTCCACAAGTATGACAATTTATTAAGGAAACAAACTGCATATAGCCTCAATTTCTCCACAAGTATGTCAATTTATTAAAGAAACAAACTGCATTTAGCCTCAATTTCTCCACAAGTATGTCAATTTATTTTGGAAACAAACTGAATATAGCCCAGTATGGTTGACAATGTATGTAAATTTTCTATGTATCAAACATTTAAGACATTTTCGTTATTTTGGGATAACATTTTCTTAGTTAGAACATTTACCTGTTCAGAAAATTTTGTAGGATGAAACCCGTCCAGGAATTGAACCCTGGACCCTCAGAGTTAGGCACTTAATCTCCAGCAGTAAAGGCAGGCTACCTAGACCACTTTGTTATCCCAAAATAACAAAAATACTGTTAATCTTCACTTTCTAAAAGACACAATAATTATTCATTTAAGACTGCCTTTGATGTTGATGTACTTGTTGCCATATCAGTGAACTACTCCTGATCAAGGCATTAAACAACATCAATGACAGTATTGCACAATACTGGGGTAACTGATTTACATGAGATTATAATTATGTTGTGTTATCTCAGCTAAAGGCGGATGGCTGGCAGGGAACTTTTTTGTTTCCTTGGTGCTCTCACAGTTGATGGGCAAAATGATGCCGATCTCATTCAGATATTGTTTATTGCTCTCTGTAATTGTCTTGTCTATCTTTGTTACCAGTATTTCCTAGGTAAGTTTACCCTTTGGTCTCCCACACCATCATATGAGTGAAATCGTTTTAAATTTGGTATTTAGGAATACTGTACAGGCTTTGCTTTGTGAGATATCTCTTGTTTTGAAAGATATCTTTGTAATTTTGAGCCCTAATAGTCTGATGTAAAACTACACTACTTATCTCCACTCTCTTAATAGACTAGCCCGGGGTAGTGTCCACCATCAGTTATATGAGCCAGTCACATGTTGTGGCTCTGGCAACCGCGGGGTGGTTTTTACGAAGATTTTCTCTCGGTTTTCCAGCAAAATATGGCTAGGTGTCGTGTGCAGTGAACAATCCGTCATCCTATAAGTGAAATACCTTTGAGAACAACTGTAAACTCCAATCAAACAAACAAACATAACAGAGTGTGGACTGTCTATACAATTTCTTCTGAATGAAAAACTATTAACCTGGTTGACTATGAATGTTTTGTTGAAAATAGCTGATTGATTTATGTTCATCCTGTACTTGTAGATGGGTAGACTGATAGCCTGCTGCTGTAAAGATCTACCCAACATCAAGAACGCCAGAAAGGCAGCCCGAGAGCTTTGGGAAGCAGGTAGGATAAATAGGAATTAGTATTAACAGAAATCCATTAACTAAGAGAATGCGACTGCCATAAAGACAAGCTAACGGGCATTAGGGACCAAGCCCCCTGTTATAACATATCATGTGACGTAGCACACAAGAAAATGTAAAAGAACACAACTTTAAAAATTATGCATTATGGGAAACTTCTGCTGTGTTGCAGACTAAATGAAACGCATTTACCCACTGCAATATCTGACCATTAACTGCACAGAATCGACAAATATTAAGCACATCGTCCAAATGAAAAATATTGCTATACGCTATAACTAAAAATATACTTGTTTGAAATGTGATGTCACTGTTTATTGCTGGTCTAAAATGCCATGGACATTACTTTAAGGCAGTTACATACTTCTAGTTAATAGACTTCTGGTATAAATATAAGCCTCCTAATGGTGTAATGGAATCAGGCATACACAATGTCACAACCTTCAATCCTTCTTTATAGAAAACCGATGATGGGGTCTGAAAAAGGGAAATCTGTTAAAGATTCTGTTCTCCATGTTGACCCATATATATGAGGGAAATGAATTTAACCAAATTAAATGATCCAATAGACTTTGCACATACATGTAATGGGTACAAATGCACGGAAATTTCTTACACATGTAATTGGATTTACTCTGACAAACAATTTAACCAAGATGTAAATTAATTTTATCTGTAACAATTTATGTGATATTTCAGTGTTACAGATATTTAACTCAAGTAGTCAGCCTAAGAGGGGTAGAGATAGTGTATCCCAGAGAGATTTTCAACCCAGCACACTTACCACCGATCAGTTCAGCGGATTTCTCATTAAAATTAAGGTGAGTTAATCAATTACAGAGTACATTTAGATGAGGTCATGCTTTGATGTTATCTCTTATCCAAGATTAGATAATGTCTTGCTGTGTAAAAGGGTATTATTTTAAAGAGCTTCTATGATCATTCATTGGATTATGTAATGCCACCATCGTCCATGTAATATGTGGTGAAACATAACACTGTCTTCTGCTGCTTGGTGCATCCATGCTTGGACTACATAATTAGGTTGGATATGCATGACCTTCTTTCATTTTGTACGTTGTTAAATCCAATCAATCAATACATTTTGATTGGGTGGTTGCTAGCATTAACACTGAATTATTTTTGTGTCTTTTAGAAGATTGAGTTGAAACCTGTCTGGAAAATGGTATCTACTAGGTTTCCCAGACGAGTTGCAACCTTCACAATTTACTGAACTGAATGTAGAATTTGTTCAAACTAAGAAAGTTATATTCCCAAATAAGACAAATGCTGTTTGTCTTAACATTGCCTGTGCTGGGCAGGGCTGACAGTTCACTGGACATTTTTGTTTTAATTGATTATATTACAGTTACATGGCATAAATGAAGTTGGTTGCTTGTGTTAGGCTATAACCTGAATAAGAATATGATGTAGTCCATTACATATAAATAAGTTGACATATGATTGTATGATTGTTTGATTGACCCCATAGCTAGGGTTATTTCACTCACATGACGCTGACCCCCTTGGGTGAAGGTAACCACCCCAGACACTGCTGGCAACAACAAGAATGAACAGCACAGGACAAATTCGTGAGACTCACAAAAATACAAAGTTAAGAAAGCACCAAGGCATCGAAAGCTCTCTCCAACCACCAGCGGTTGACTTTTGAAGCGAAAGGGTCGTGGCAGTATAATGCAAAGGGAGAAAAATTATTATACTTGTATCTTCATAAATAAAATTCTAGAATCTAATTCTTCAAGCTCATATTTTGTTTTGTGCTGTTGAGGGTGTTGTATATGACACATTGATATAAAGGCCAATTTTTAACCCCTTAATGGTGTTCACAGGCACCACCAGATTGGGTGCCTTAACTCTGCAACTCGCTCAATGTTTTTCTAATTTATGTCTTGCCCCCTTCACAGACTTCCTTTATAGAAGCAATGCACATTTAGCTGTTATTTCTTAAAAGGTAAAAAACCACTAGTGAATGTGAAAAAACTGTTCATTTTATCCCAATGATGATCCCATTGAACAGACTAGGCAGTCACTCTACCCTAGCTTTTTTGTTTTGTTGCAAAGTATAAAATGAGAGATGTCCAAACTTTTAACTTGGATCAGGCCCTGGATATACATGCATTGTCTTTATTACACAGGATTTGCATTAAATGTGAAAGAAATTATATACATATTGTTGTAAACGCTCCAGTCTTTAACCAAGCGTAGTAAACATGAACAAAATTGTCATACTAGGTTTTCTTTAAACTATTATCATTGACAAGCTGAATTGTTCACCCTACCATGTATGTGCCAACTGCACCTTCTTAATGTTTGGCTGTGTAAGAAATGTGAAATGATGCAGCTTGGTCGAGATATGGATGTACTTGTAGTTCATCCATGTCAGCCGTATTTAATGCCCAACTTCAGCCGGGAATAATTAACGTTGTATTTGTCCGAATTGAATGCCGGCATGTATCAAACGCTTATCACTTCCAATCACCTACAACAACAACGCCTTGTGATCGCACAGCGTGAGGTAAACTCACCTGACCTGACAGCAGACAAAGGCCTGCAAAGCACAGCAGAGATCTACTGATTTATAATAGCTGATTTTTAGTGTGACTCAATCTCAAATGTAGGAGATCCAATTAAAATCAAGCTTTACTCAGAGACCAGGCTCCAAATTCCTAGAGGTAACACAGCAGTTCACACAAATTGTAGTGATGAAGCAAGGGTACGTTTTAAGCACCAACATAGATGTTTTTTTTCCTACAAGCATGCAAGTTATAAATTAATTCAATCCGACCAATTCATAAGGATAGAGTTTGAATATTGGTATTGCTTTGTCGTTTCAGTGCCCAGCCTTACAGTCTTGCTTTAATTTAACAACACATAGGGGTTTTACTGTTGGTCTACAAATAGCTGCTAAACTTCCGCATGCTTTCTAGAAGCTGCGAGCCTCTGAATTCATTTCAATATAATTTTGTATACAAGGAAACAAAACAATAATTTCCAATGTTGTTATGGACATTGTGATAAGTCAATTTGTGCCTTTTATGTTTGATGTAAAAGAAATAAATATATAGAACTTTGCTGGCT